>JAPYZJ010001300.1:0-33058 GCA_030522765.1 Ophioninae sp. B BG-2022a | reverse complement strand
TATTATCTTTTTTTTATGTCCTGAAATCAAGGTTAATGAATCTAATCAGAACAATTGATCTCTTAGCTACAAGTTTAATATCAACAGAGGGCCAAAGGATCCTCGCCATGTACCTAAAAAAAATTATATATTTGGTGTCAAAGTAACCCAGCTAGTGGGGCTTCTTTGACGTAACGTTTAATTGCATCGTGTGTCAATTTTAAGCAGCCGTGGAGTTTCTTTGACATCTAAACAATAAAGTTTTATGTGTATATAGGTATACATACCATGAAAAAGGAAAATAAAAGTTTTTTTTTAATCAAAATATGTATTTCGAATCAGTCGCAATGAACTTCACACCCATTTGGGTTTTCACAAAATACAATTAAACTGATCATAAACAAATCAATATAAACTCTTCTCTCCATAACAATAATAGCAATATGATTAGCATTTGACACGAATTAGCTTAACTATTGACACTTTTATCACAATTAATGGCACTTACAAATCAACAAATTATATTTTGTTGGTGGATTCTATTGATGATTGTAGTTGTGCCCACTTTAAAGTATTCTGATGCTGCTTTTTGTGACATTCTTCCAGCTCTAACTTCTGCGAACGCCTTTGCGAGATCATTTTCTGCACAGTTCTTGTACGCTCGTCCTCCTAATTTCATTTTATAGTTTCGCACCATTTTGATTAGATCTTGAAGTTCAATATTAATTAAATCCGGCCTAGAACAAAGAAAAACCATTTTTTTAAAAGTAATAATAAAAAAAACACGGCCTATAACTTCCAAACTACGCATATGTCAAAGTAGCCCCAAAATGTATCAAAGTAACCCGCAAAGTCAAAGTAGCCCCGGTTTACGGTAACGTCCAAAAAAAACAATCTTGATTCCACAGACAAATGAGCATTTTTGTAAAGGACGTGGCGTTTATAATAATAAAGGGAAACAAACAAACCCAATCATTATTAATGGAAATAAATATATTATTCATGAATTTTTAAATAAATTTATAAAAATTGATTAAAAAAAATATATTCTTAAAAGTAAAATAAATTTTAATGGGTGAAAATAAAAATATTTTATAGTTATTATAATAATTATCAATATTATAAAAAAATTATCAATATTATTCTCAAGCGTAGCATTTCAGAATTAAAAAAAAGCACCAGGCCGACAAAAAAAGACTAGGAGCGATATCGATCATCATTTGAATCCTCCGTTACGTGTACACGTGTACGTGAAACGCAAAGTACTGTAACTCGTATCAAGGATTTCCGCGTGGGTAGACCAAGTGTCCGGACACTTATCATTGACTCTCGTAATGTCCGGCTTGCACTGATTACACGCGGACGCACAGCTGTGTCTCCCCGTCTACCCCCCCCCCCCCCCCCTCGCCCCCCCGGCGTCGCTCCTTCTCTCGCTCTCTTTTGCCCTTCTTGTCTCGTCGTTGCTCGCGTAGTGCACCGCTTACAAATTATATGACGACGGCAACGAAAGTTAGTCTTCTCGCAACTTGCATCCCTGGACAATAATGGACTTACGGAATATAAGCGGAGATTATACGTTCTATATATACGGAGTTTTCTCTCGAACGTCCTTTTTGTAGGACGTATCAGAGTCGATTTCAAAAGTTATCACTGCGATTGTGTTCTTCTTACTCACTCTTTACCCACCAACCCCCCCCCCCCCTCTCTATCACTTTCAGCGGACCCTCTTTTTCCTTCTCTGGCGCTGGACGCGCTACAGAAGTGCGCACTGGAAAAGTTTTTGTGGAAACAAGACTTTCATGAAAAAAAGAACTTCGCCTTTACGTTTATATCCATCTAGCAACAACAGCAACAACAACAACAACAATATAAACAACAACGACGACAGCAACAATAACAACAACAACGACGACAGCAACAATAACAATAACAATAACAACAGCAACAGCAACAATAACAACAAGAACAACAACAACAGCGGCAGCAATAACAACAACAGTAATAACAACAAGAACAACAACAGCAACAATAACAACAACAACAACAGCAACAGCAACAATAACAACAACAGCAACAACACCAAAAACAACAACAACAACAGCAACAATAACAACAACAACAACAGTAGCAGCAATAACAACAACAGAAATAACAATAACGATAACAACAACAAGAAGAACAACAACAGCAATAACAATAACAACAACCAGAAGAACAACAACAACAGAAATAATAACAACAACAACAATAACAACAAGAACAACAACAACAGAAATAACAACAACAACAACAACAATAATAACAAGAACAACAACAACAGTAGCAGCAATAACAATAGCAACAACAACAAGAACAACAACAACAGCAACAATAACAACAACAGCAACAATAACAACAACAACAGCAACAACCACGTATTTGCACTTCGTTACTACCCCAGTCTCACTTTTACCAACTTTACGGATCCCCGTGTGATTCTGGCCCCTTCTTTTTCTTCTCATCAAGGAGATACCACTCCGCGGGCGAATTTGCGAGTTCCCGAGACTCCGAGTGGGCGAAAGAGCGGGGCGAGTGACGTGGGACCGGAAGTGGAGGAGGAAGAAGACGAAGAAAACGGACAGTGGAGACAGAGTAAAGTTTCGGGCTGTGCAGGAGTGGAAGAAAATTGAGAACGTGGAAGGGTTCGAGGTATGGGGTAGGGCGAGCGAAAAAGAAGTTGAAAAGACGATGGAAAGGATCCGGGAGGGAGTATAAATAGAGAAGGGGGTGAATTAAAAAGTTTTTCTCTCGCGAGCCTCAGGCTCACTGCGGGATTTACAACTCGGGCAAGCTCGATCCAACCGTAAAGAATTACCCTATGTAAATCGCTCGAATCGTTATAAAACCGACTCTCCAAAAATAATTCGTATAGACGAGCAAGTGTGCAATGGGGATCACTAGGGGACGGGCAAGAAGGACACGTTAATTTAAAAAATGAGAAAAAAATATTTATCAAAATCATACTTGTAGTTGACTATTCTGGTTACAATCTTTGGTAACTAAATTATGATTAGAAACTTAAAAAACTAAAAAAAAAAAACTTCTTTACTTTAATACCCTTTTTCTTAATTTGGTCCATTATCCGTTTTGCCCACCCATAGCGGGCAAAATGAATACCCTAAATTTAAAATAAAAAAATGAATAACCTAAATTTAAAATAAAAACCGTGAGACTCGGATTAAATTAAATTAAATTAAAATGAAAAAAAGAAAAGAATTTTAAGAGGTAAAGATTAGAGCATATAACTAGATTTGAATGTTCACTCTGTTTGATAAAAGCGTGTACGAGTTCTTCTTTCCGAAAAAGTGGTAGAGGGTATGTTGGAACGTGAACAGCTTAGGAAAACCTTACGTCAAGGTGCTTTGTAAAGAAAGCTCCAGTTGTCCGACCATGAACACAGACGAACGTTTATTGTCTGGAAAACTCGTCGAAAACGACTCCACTTGGGCCAAAGAAAGCTTGGACTCTGGGACAACGACTTGTTGGTGACGACTCTTGACAAAACACGAAACACCAAAACTCGAGCTTCAATGCTTCGTACTCCGTTGGGAGATGTCATCTTGAACAGAGTTTCCAGAAGCGTATGGCTGTCAAGCTGGATATACAGAAACGATCGAAAAGTTCGACCAACGCAGTGCTTTTTTTTTGCTTTTTTGAAAACGGAATTCGATTTTTTGTGGTTTTAGGGTTTGGTATTTAGTATTCGTCGGTGTGGTGAAAAATTATAACCAAAAAACAAGACGGTAGATTGTCGGCACTTTGTCGATTTGTCGTACATTATTTTTAATTTTCTTTCATACATTTTTGAAAAATTTTTCTGTGAATTTTTCGATCAGTCGCTGTTCAAGACTTCGAATAAAAAATCATGGAAAAATCATATTGTTGAAATAATTCATGAAAAATCATTCCCACGTGAAAATCCAAAAACCTCTTTGAAAATTGATGCTTTTACACTTCCTCGTCGATTACTTGTAATTTCTTTCAGATTTTTTGAACATTTTTGGTCGATTTTAAGGACAGTTATTTTTTTTTTTTTTGAAAAAGTGAATGAAACGTTACGAAAGAGCGATTGTGACACCAAAAAATTCATGACTAATTTGTTTTCAATGCTAAAGCAAAAACCACTTGAAAAATTGATCGAATAAATACGAATTCTTTTCACGATGCAAAAGATCCTCGAGAACGTCAAATCGAGCCGGGATTTCCTTCACCATTACAATATTAGTCGTAAATCTCACGTGCAAGCGTTTTTCATTTTACGAGTACGAAAACTTAAATTAAAAAATCATGGTCGAATGTAGAGTCACGGTACGCAAGAACATTGACTTCAAACTCTCGACAAGTTCAAATTTAGATCACGCGGTTGGCCACCGCGCGCAGCGACCCGCCCGCTTTTTCTTCTGGCCAGCCTCGTAATGGATGGCCTCGCGAATTCGGTACTTTACAACTAGTTTTCAACTACTACGCACCACCCTGTGTGTTTGTGTATCTGTACGAGCATTCATAGAGCTAAATTTAATTTTTTTTTTAATAACATCGCCAACTGGATTTATATAAAAAATAATGTATATTACGAATCAATTTTTTCATAGAAAAAATTTCACGAATCAATTTTTTCATAGAAAAAATTTCACGAATCAATTTTTTCAGAGAAAAAATTTCACGAATCAATTTTTTCATAGAAAAATGTTCACGAATCAATTTTTTCATAGAAAAAATTTCACGAATCAAATTTTTCATAGAAAAAATTTCACGAATCAATTTTTTCATAGAAAAAATTTCACGAATCAATTTTTTCATAGAAAAAATTTCACGAATCAATTTTTTCATAGAAAAAATTTCACGAATCAATTTTTCTATAGAAAAGATTTTTATTTTCATTTCATAGGAAAATTTTAATTTTAATTTCATGCTGCATGTTAAAAAATAGATAGAACAGGGAAGAATTTCAATGTTTATTTATCGGATTCTGGACATGTTTCGTAGGACGGTAAAAGAATCTTCCTCTTTTTTGAAAATTGCTAGAGTGCTTAGTTTTCGGGACACGCTATATATATTTATATTATTTCTGTGTTCTATGTATATATTTATATAGCATAGAAATAATATTCTCTTCAACTCAAGCGAAAGCATCGTAAAATAAAAAAGTAGTAGTTTATATTTATATATATATATATACATATAACACATTCAATCTGCAGTAGGCCTTTCTATGGAACCTTCAACCATCCCCAAAATTGGTTCGATTCCGCTTGCATCATACTTGGCCTGCATCGAAGTGAAATAGAAAGTGACATGGAAAAAGAGAAGGAGGGAGGGAGGGAAGAAGAGACGAAAAGAATTGGGTGAGAGGGTAGGACAACTATCGTCATATGGACCCCAGAAAGACTCTCCCAGGCAATGTCTGGTTAATGTCTTTTCTCGCTATTCTTTTCGTTGTGCATTTCTCTCGAGTTTCCTGTACTTACTTCGACACATCCACATACACAGTTCTCATTTCTCTTCATCCTTTTCAAATTCGTTTCTCTGCCTCCCCTCCTCCTTCTGTCTTTTTTTTTCGTCGTTCTCTGGGCCGCTGAGGCCATTTCCGTTTCTTATTCTTCTTGCAGAGGGTTGCCGCGAAGCGTCGTCTCTCATCTACGTTTCTTCACTCTTCGAGGGGGCACAAAAAGCAACATTGGCGCGAGCTTGCTTCAGTTTTCTCTCTCTCTCTCTTTCTCTCTCTCTCTCTCGTTCGCGTTTTTCATTTACTCTCTCAACGGCCATGTGCTTGCTGCAAGTATGGACCTCTTCTTTTCGTTGTGCTATCTATAGATCGCCAAAGACCGAATACCAGTTGGAAAAACGACGAAAACAACGTCGAGAGTTTCGAACACAATGAGAGAAAAATAAATAATCGAAACGGGTACACGTGTCGAGCTTGTTGAAATAAAACGGGGCTTTTAACTCTTCATAGATAACCTACGTCGAAAGGACGTAATCGATTTTGAAAAATAGTAAAATTTTTTTAAGTAAGAAGTACATTGTTTTGTTCTTTAATTTTTTTTTTTAATATGAATAAACTTTAATGTTTTTCATTTACTCACAATAAAATTACATACACTAAGACATAATATTACATTCAAAAACCTAATATACACAAAATCCAAAATATGCTCACTCAGATATGATTAACTATCTAGGGTTAAATGAATCCTGGCAATTTTTAGAAGCATTGTGTCGAACGACGATGGAATAACTGAATTAATTAATGAATTCTTTTATTAAGTTGAAATAAATTCAATTTGCATTTTGGCAATGTTTAACAATTACCATTATCGTTCTCCAAACTATTATAGAACGCGATCAACACGATCTGACATTTGCAAAACAAATTTGTAGACTAACTCTAAACTTTGATACTGAAATTATTGTATTAAGATGTTACGATAATAGATATATAATTTCGGATCATTTTACTAGCATGCATCGTTGTGGGATTTATAAATACATACGTCTATACTCTTATGAATTTTAATCATATAAACGATGTATTTATAAATTAACCAGACATTTAAGTCCACTGGCGAAATCGTTTCTAATTATAAATTTAATAAGGTATAGAACAGTCCGAATATCTATATATAACATAGATTCGTTCCTTCTAGTCGTTCATATCTATGATGTAGCTGACGAATATAAATAAACTAAATTGATTATTTAATTGATAATTGATTATATATGAAATATAATGAATTATATATATATAATTGATATAATAAAATATATTTATGATATCAATAAAATTTATATAAAATATATAAAAAAATTTCATATATAAAAATCATATATATAATTGATTATATATGAAAAAAACTGAAGTATAAAGAACATGCGCACATGAAATACGATTATCTCATACGAGGGAATTACTTTTAATCGGATGGTTAACCCGATATGTAAACTCGAGAACAAAAGAGAGAGAGGGAGAAAGAGTAAGAGATTTATATTTGTCCACGCATACCGATACGTGAGAAAATAGATATGCCTTAAATATAACAGATAAGGGAAGAGGAAATTGAGTCGCTATGCTCTTACGTTGTTCGTGTACTTTTCATTTGTAGAGCAAACTCGAAATTAATCTGGCGTTTTCGTGGTTATCCTCTTTGTCTCTACCTCTTCAGGTTTTCTTCTCCCTCCATCCCTCTCTCTCTCTCTTATTCCCTTTGCCTCTCACTGAACCATTTATCTGTAGTGAGAGGAGCCATGTGCTCAGTGTGCTTTGGCAACCCCACGAAGAACGATTAAACAATCTCCCTTCTACTCGTTCCTATGTTTTGAACTCTGTTTTCTGTTTCTATCTGCTACGAAAATTGTATACGTACGAGATTCGTGTACAACCACTCGTGGACCATTGACCCCGGTTTTATGGGGTGCTGCACTACCCAGCCCCCTAATCTCGCAGCGCCTGCATTCGTTACCTTCTCACAACAAATGTTATCTTTTTTTTAGAATTTATCGTATCCGTTCAGCGTCGAGTTTGTTTATTCATTTATATCACTCGGTCGTTTATATCGGATATGTTGCGTGGTGGTTCATGGCTGCAGTGAAAATAAATGTATTTGGTGCTGGAAATCCATTATTGGCAAGCGGACAATGAATTATGAAATGAAATAATATTCTATTTTTGTTTAAATAAATTAATACCTCGACGCAATCTAGCAAAGTGAAAAGAATCAATTTGGCCGAGGAATTGCGCCAATGGGCGTTGACAATTGCATTATTCATTGATAAAATAACAGAATATTTTTTTTTGAAGAAATAAATACCGTGAAGAGATCCGACTATTGGAATTTGTAAACTTCAAGAACTGTAATGGATTATTTTAAGATTGAAAAAAAAATAGTTTGTTATTATGATATGATTATAATATTTTATATATTGACGAATTTATGATACCTACTAGATGAATAATCCATTCGACTTTTAATTCGATCTATTGCAAAATTATTGCATTTATTATTTCCGACAAATACGATCCAACGTAATTATACATTTAAACTTTTTTCTATCGAATGTCCATTATTTTCAGATTTGTTCGAGAAAACTACTATGATCATTCTCTGAATGAGCAATGCTGTTGATCAAAGTGATTTTTATTGCCTGTGTCCTCAGAATTTCCATTATCCTCATACTACCTTGCTTTTTTTAGTTTAACGTGCACCCCCTTCCCCTTCTGTAGTTTTTGTAAAATACCTTTAAAAACTTCATCAATTATTGATCAAATGACATTAGGCAATTAATTAACCAAAATTATTAGAACTACGATGCGATTGCAACATTAACAATTATGACAATTCCATAAATTGACAATTTTAATATGACAATCCCATCCAGTTTTTAACTTTCCTACCTTAAACTCCTCGTCCCTTCGTTTTCTACTTCCGGGATTGCAAGAGTGGGGATTT
Organism: Ophioninae sp. B BG-2022a; assembly: GCA_030522765.1. NCBI lineage: Eukaryota > Metazoa > Arthropoda > Insecta > Hymenoptera > Ichneumonidae > Ophioninae sp. B BG-2022a. Next base: position 24,593 of record JAPYZJ010001300.1, on the reverse strand, counting down.
CACACGCAGTCTGAAACGAAGAGATGACAACCTTCACCGATGGGTTTCATGAAAATTGTCTCGCTCGATGTTCACCCGACAGAGTGTCTCTCTCGTCCCAAGCCTGGGGCATTTTCTCGCCACACGCGAAAGCGCATTACTCCCGTCGTCTCAACTTTTCCCTCCTTCGACTTTGCCCCCTCGAGCTTCCCTTATCGCGCTTCCTCGTTCTTTCTCGAATACACCACCGATATCTCCACGTCTCAGCGAACCCTCCGACATTTATTATTACGTGTTTCTCTTTTTTTCTCCTCTTTTCTGTGACCCCTCAAGCCCCTCGCGTTTGCTCGTCATCGAGCGTGTACCGGGTCTTTCATAATTACTGAACCACCCGGAATTGGCGGGTTCGCGGAGGTGACCGAAATGTTCGTACCAAGGCGTTTTTCGATCCGTCCATTAGTTTTCATATGAGAGCGATTCGAATTTCGTGTTGTTGTTTGGATTTGTTTGGGTTCGCTTCGGTTTGTTTGGGTTTGTTTCGGTTTGTTTGGGTTTGTTTCGGTTATTTTGGGTTTGTTTGGGTTTGCACGGGTCTGTATGGGTTTGTTTGGGTTTGTTTCGGTTAGTTTGGGTTTGTGTGGTTTGTTTGGGTTAGTTTCGATTTGTTTCGGTTCGTTTGGGTTTGTTTGGGTTTGTTTCGGTTTCTTTGGGTTTGTTTCGGGTTGTTGGGTTTGTTTGGGTTTGTTTCGGTTAGTTTGGGTTAGTTTGGGTTTGTTTCGGTTTCTTTGGGTTTGTTACGGTTTCTTCGGGTTTGTTTCGGGTTGTTTGGGTTTGTTTCGGTTAGTTTGGGTTTGTTTCGGTTTCTTTGGGTTCGTTTCGGTTTCTTTGGGTTTGTTTGGGTTTGTTTCGGGTTGTTGGGTTTGTTTCGGTTAGTTTGGGTTTGTTTTCGTTTGTTTCGGTTTGTTTGGGTTTGTTTCGGTTAGTTTGGATTTGTTTCGGTTAGTTTGGGTTTGTTTCGGTTTGTTTGGGTTTGTTTCGGTTAGTTTGGGTTTGTTTGGGTTTGTTCCGGTTTGCTTGGGTTTGTTTCGGTTAGTTTGGGTTTGTATGGTTTGTTTGGGTTTGTTTGGATGAGGTAGATAAGCGTTCATGATCGTCCGCACCCACCAGTCCCTGCATCAGTAATGATGAAACACCCGGTATACTCGAGGCGCTATCGTTGCCAAAGCCCTTGCTAAGAGTGACGTAGTAAAAGAGTGACGGGGAGGGGATGAAAAAAGTGAAGGAGGGGAAGGAAATTGAATCTCGCTTTATCTAAAATAGCGATATCGGGAGAAAAGAAAAAAGATATACAGTGTGACGTTCACCCTGTAAACCCACCGTACTAACGGTCACGTCTATATCAATGCCGATCGAACAAATTGATACGAACACTCGGTACACGTTGGCCAAAAGATATTTCGAAGCTTCCTCGGGCGTACGAATTGTTTTTAGGACCGTCCTGAATCCTCGATTCCTTGGAAAGACCAATCACTTGGTTCGCATGCACGGATGAATCCATTGACATCGCGGTCAGCAAAGTTTACGTTTACGAAAGTTTTTCCCACAACCGGTATGAGATAAACTCAGTCCGTGGTATGTCGGGCTGCTTTGTCGAAAACGCCGACTACGGATATCCCTGAGCAAACATTTTTATCTACCGGGCTCATTTCTCGGTATATCGTGCAAACGATATTTACGGTAAAAGTTCAAAGGAACTCGGATTTCTCGTGTACCGAGCGATACGGAATCCATCGTTCTTTAAATTGAATGGTTCGATAAATAAATGAAAAAAAAAAAATGAAAAAAATAACAGCGTGAGATGAACATGGAATCGGTAGGATTTTTTGTGGAATTACTCATGTACTGGATGTGGATGGATTTAAATTGGAATGTTTGGTATTTTTGGAATTATTAGGTTTTTCTATATTTCGCAGAGAAATGTATTTCTTTTTTATTTAAAAGTACGAAAATCACGAAAATATTCCAAACCGATTTATCTAAAAAAATATTGCAAATATTTTGAATATTAGTATTATTTTATTATTATTATTATTATTACATGGAATCGGTAGGATTTTTTGTGGAATTTCTCCTGTAAGGATATTTGGATGGAATTAAATTGGAATGTTCGGTATTTTTGTAATTATTAGGTTTTTCTATATTTCGCTGAGAAATGTATTTCTTTTTCATTTAAATATTCAAAAATCACGAAAATATCCCAAACCGATTTATCTAAAAAAATATTACAAATATTAAAAATATTATTATTCTATATTATTATTATTATTATTATTATTATTATTATTATTATTATTATTAAATATTATTAGATTTTAAATATTTTAATCTTAGGAGAAAAACGCAAAGGGGCGACAAAATTGTTTTCTTCCCCAAGTTCGATCGAAAGATCCAAGCACTAAAACGAAGAACATCACGAATGAGAAGAACGTGTCGTCAAGTGAAACAGGGAGGTTTTTTCGACTGGCTTGTTTTCTACGGTTTGCGAGGATGCCGATCCAACAAGTTAGGAGAGGATGGCCAATGATGACGCGGGGTGGCAGGAGAAAGGATGAAAAAAGTGGTAGAACGGTTAGTCGTGGGGCTAGGGTCGGGGCTAACAGTCGAGCAGGCTGGTTAATGCCCCGTAATGGTCGAGGACAAGGGAGCCTCGGGTACCTTCGGATATCATCCCCCTTTTAACGACCTATACGGGGGTGTAACACGACCACTGGTGGCTCTATCAAATCCGATATACGATGCGAGGTACACGCCGAGGTAACGCCTATGTATCGCAGAATTCGCTCGTGTAACTCGACAGAAAACTAGAATTCGTTCTGTCCGACTCCAAGTGGGCAAGCCAATCGAACGTTGGAATCTGCCCAGCGAGCTTGACTGCTGCTCTTGCAGTTGAAAAATTTACGACGTAAATCGAATAGAACTTCACTGGGACTGGGTACACTGTAAACGAGTTTGGATTTCAATGGTCGTGTTACGTGGTCGGAGTCCGAACGATTCTCGATGTACTTCAACGTTTAACCTTTCGTTGGACAGTCAAGATCCCGAAAAACACGTCGGTGCATGTTGGAATGATACCTTTTATTTTTTTTTTTTTTTGGCGTTCGTGTACCTTTTATCACAATTTGAAATTTGCTCAATTTTGAATTCAAGTATTACCGGATGGACCGGAGAGCGAAACGATTGTTTGAAATAGGATAATCGTGGTTTCACATGTCGAGATCGTGTCGTACATTTTTAGTTTTGCAAAGAGATTATTCAATAATAATTTAACTTTGACTGATGTTAATTATCCTTCATGTATTCAATTTTTATTTATATATATAAATTAATATAAATTAATTCAACTTTTGTTTACTTTCTTAATTGTATAAAATCTTCATGTTTTATTTTTTATACTTACTTTTCTAAACTCATATAATTTCTAAACTAATATAATTCCATCTATCTGACCACATCTTATATTATTAGTTCATATTCCAGAATAAATATTTGTTTTTTGAATACTACTCACTTTTTATTTAATACATAATTCACCATGTTTTATTACCGAATATTTTACAACCGTTTTATATTTTACATAATCGAGGTGTTTTTATATCAGCCCTCTCTTCAATTCTCATTACTTTTTTAGTAAATCAAATTTACGTTTCTTTTCAAATCCCCGTTGATGCTGATTTACCACTTTATTTACAGCTATATATTTTTACGAGAGTTTATCTAGAACGCAGTTAACATTATCAATAAATCTGCCTCTATCTCCGTTTCCGCCTTCCTTTTTGAAGTCTCTCCGCGAATAAGCGAGCGCTTTCTAAAACTCGAGTTGTTCCGCGTGAGAAATCCCGGACGGATTTCATTCCTCCCGTTCACGGCAATTGCGACATCGCACCCGTTAATTGCTTCCTAACAAGAGTGAAGTTGGTACTTGGCAGCGTTCCTCAAAACGGCGCCGAGTACCGTTTTGTCTCGGACGATTCAGCTTTACCCAACCCCCGCTGTCACTTTCCACCTACTTTGTACGTCATTCAGTGTTCCTCCGTGAAGCACGAGTACATACAGTAAGAGAATCCGTAATAGCGAGACTTTTCGAAACCGCAACCGCGGTCCTCTGAGAACCAGTGTACGCCACTACCGACTCCTTCACATTGGCGTCTGTCTCCTTTTGTTTCTATCTCTATCGTTTTGCTAAAACCCTCCGGTCGTCGCTAGCCACAGCTCGCATAGTCTCAAACGTGTTACAAAGTGATTAGTCTGGTAATACCGTCTTGTACGTTAGAGCCTTGAGGCGCGAGAGCGCTCCGCCGTAGTCGCTAGGGCAGGAGTGCACTAGTCCGCTAGGCGGCGCTCGCGCTTAGTCGCCGCGCGTTGCTGGCGCTCTCGCTCTACGGCTCGCGCTCTACCGCTCTTCGGAAAGTTTTCCAAACATGTTCGGACGTCTTTGTGCATGAGCATGCGCTTACCATACGACTCACCACTTTGCCAACCGACTTGTGATACGGACGCTTGTATTTGTGTATATGTGGATATCGGAATATATCGGAAGCTTCGATGCTGGAGGGGGGCTGGTGAGCAACGTGAGAGTTGCCACTTTCCTAGACTCTCTCTCTCTCTCTCTCTCTCTCTCTCTTTCTCTCTCCTTCTCTTTCTGTCTGTCTGACTCTCCGTTGAGTATACTTCGTACCGTACATAACTATAGTCACTTTGTGTACCACCAACGCTTGCCTCCATATCCCCCTCACCCTATTACAAGACCGCAGCCGCCACCTCTCCCGCCGTCCCATGAGAATTATGCATGCATGCATGCCTTCGCGAACCTCCTCCCCGTGAACTTCCGGATCTCGACTATATCGCCCATACTCCCTGGCTATTCCCCTATATACCTGTACACAAATGGCGACGAGGCACACCAGGATTTCATCCATCGACGCTCAACGCGCTCCATTCGAATTTTTGTTACCTCTCGCGTCGTATCGCGCTGGCTATAGAGATAGGGCCTCCAGGAAGAAGTTTCGCGACCGCGGCTCGATTAGAATCTCCGTTCTCGTCGTTCGGAGATACTTATCGATTTTGCCAGTATCACTCGCTCGATAAAATACAGTCGGAAATTAAATCAACTGAAAACTCACGCAGACTGGGTTCAATGTTTCCTTTTTTTATTCCAATTGCACGGGATTGTAACTTGTATTGATTTATTAGAATTACGGGTCACTCTCGATACGAACTAATTTCGAATTGATTTATACTACTGGGTCCAGTAACGAGCGAGAGTGAGGCCTGATTTTCAATATTCTGTCCATTAAGCATACTGGAAAAATGGAATCCAGATTTTAACAATTACTACATGCTCGTTAAAAATTTGAGTTTTCTTTCAATCGAAAATATCTTTAAACAATTATACAATTATGATTTTAAAAAGCCACAGGATATCATATTAGCGAAATGGCTGATGAAAATATTTGACCCAAAAACGAATCATTCGTTGAAAGATGTTTTTACATTTTCAGAATAAACTTTCGAAATTCTAATCTTTCCACTGCTCAACCATATTCTATTTTCATTCGCATATTGAAAAAACAAGAATATTCCGAAACATCGAAACCGAAGAGTTCTTGCTACCAAACGTCTTCAAAATCACAATTCCTCATACATACATGCAAGCATTATATGCATAAATGTATGCAACGCTCTGTAGTATCGAGTGTTCTGCAACGTATATTTATCGTTTTGGTTTCTTCTTTTTTTTTTTTTGGTCCATAGTGACACCATCTCCGCATTCTTTTCATATCTCATGCTCGTTTATACGGCCGTATATGTACTCGCGATTATCCACTCGAACGGGAAACGATCGTGAGAATCATTTCATCGGTCTGCAGCCGGCAGACTATTCTATATACGCGGGGAGAACTCTTCATCCTCGATATTTATCTGTATACAACGTATACGTACAAACAAAATGTGTGAGCCAGAGGCTGAGCCGTATCTTTTCCCTTCTATGTATTCTCCACCTCATTCGTGCCTTCGTTTTATATAAAAGCTAACCTCCTCTCTCGGGTTCTCTCATAACCCTCCTCGCGCTCCGGCAAGCATGAAACAAGATAAAGTATCGAAGTCCCCGCGAGATACTCAATTCTCGCCATTCGTATACATCGAACTGCGGCTTTTATGCGCGCACGTACATGGAGATACAGGGTGTCCCAGAACTCAACGTCAAGCCTAAACAGGGTGACAGGATTGATTGTAACCATCAAGAGAAAAATCAGAAAAAAAATCTATCCCATGAAGTTTGAAAATTATGGGCATTTAAGAAAAACCTAGAAATTTGGTCAAACTGTAACCATTTTTTGGTTATTGTGGCTAATTTTTATTATTTTTGTTCATTTAAACTGTGGAACCGTAACCCTAAATAATATTTCTAGACCCACAGTCAAAAATAATGACACAATTGCCCCGAGTTTTCTAGAATTAAGACTATTTGTTGAACTATGAATTTATTTTTGACTGTGGTTCTAGAAATGTTATATAGGGTTTATTATTAATTTTTAATTTTATTAATTTTATTATTAATTTTTTTATTATTAATTTTTATTATTTCTGTTTATTTAAACTTTGGAACCGTCCACAGTTTAAATGAACAAAATTAATACAAATTAGCCACAATAACCAAAAAATGGTTACAGTTTGACCAAATTTCTAGATTTTTCTTAAATGCCCATAATTTTCAAACTGCATGGGATAGATTTTTTTTCTGATTTTTCTCATGATTGTTACAATCAATCCTGTCACCCCATTACGGCTTGACGTTGAGTTCTGGGACACCCTGTATAATACATATTAGGGTGCTCTAAGCGTATGTGGAATAGCTGAAGAATACCCAGGGCATGTGATTTTTCGTTTCGCGTGGAACGACGCACCCTCGAAAAACGAAGGGAAAGTTGAAAACAAAAAATTAGAGCTCTGATAGTAGCCAATATGAGGGATGACAAATCTTCGTTGACTATTTCTCGGTCTCCCAGCTCGAGGGATCTTGAGCATATTCGTTTCTTCGTTGGGGGATAAACGACCAACAACGGGGGGTTAGCAGACAGGAAATGTAGCTTTCTATTGGGAAGAATTCTTAGTTGGTAGGTTTCATGTTCCAGCAATGGGATAAATCCTTCGAGAAAAAACGATTTTTTTTTTTGGAAAATGTAATGGAGAAGTTACTTTTATTATTTTTTGTGTATTTATTCGTTCATTTTTTGTACAATTCCATTGAATATTGTACGTTTGTATTTTATTTTTAAACTTTTATTCAGTCTTGTACACTTCCCTACCATATTTTATAAATTTGTATTTTCTCAAAAAAATTTCGTACGAAAATATCTGTTTCCAATGGTGATTTTATTTTTTATTCTTTCTGATTAATATTTATTGATGTTTTTACGAATATTTTTTATATGGTTTGAATTACTTTGGTTGAAAATAGAAAAACAAAATAACTTAAAAATTTTACATTAATCAATTAATCAATCTCTGTACCTTCCACGAATACTTGGAAAGAAAATGACTTTTGCATGAATCGGGGTGATATTTTATCGCGGTTTTATTGGTCACTCCGTTGATGAAGAAACCACCGACGGTTCGATACTTTCTCGCTCATGGTGGATGTGAGAGAGGGGGTTTAGAGGATAACCAAGTGGGCGAGTAAGAACGGAAATGTGGACGAATGCAAAGCGAGAGGTTCCTCGCCCTCCGAAATTTTCACACTCGTCTCGCTCTGATTGTGTATAAACATGCAAATACACTGTGCAACCATTAACTTAGGAAAGTGCATGACGCGGTGCAAGCCCGCGTTGCCTGAGGGCATAAAAAAAGGGCTACGCAGAAAGGCAATGTGAGAGGGAGAGAGGGAAGAAACGAGAGGGAAAGAGTGAGAGAATTTCCACCCTGCTAGGACAGGGCAAACGCATAATTAGCAGCTGCCTCGAACGACTGCGATGAAATAAATTTTGGCTTTAAGTAGCCGTGAAGTTGGTATTAATTAAGCGTTTTGCACGCTCCCAACCACCCCTGCGAGGCACTTGTGTGCTACGGGAGTAACGGTAGAACGGTGCACCTCCTTAGCTTTTCATACACACACAAACTCACTTTTGTATTTATATATATATACATATATACATAGTTCGGCGTAAATAGTGGTCCACCGTTAAGGTTTCAATTTACCAGATAGTTAACTATAACATATTATTATTTTAATCATTTTTATCCAAGGGTTTCAAAAAAAATTTTTTTTTCACCAATTTATAATTTTTTTTACAAATTTGGCTGTATTTTCAACAATAACGATTATTTTTCATTTCTGTTTTTTTTTCTATGCTGCTGAATAATGGAGCAATCGTGAAAAGTGGGTGTGGCAAAAATAAAATATAATCCATAAAAAAACAATAATTTCTCACGAAATTTTTTTTGTTTGAAACCCTTGTATAAATATGGGTAAAATATTAATATGTTATAGTTAACTATCTGGTATATCGAATCCTTAACGGTGGACCACTATTTACGCCACACTCTGTATATATATATATATATATATATATATTTAAACATATACAGGCTGTCTTGAAAACTGACGTTCAACAGCACTATATTAGAATCTCCTATTAATACTTATCATCTCTATTTAAATTTTACCAGCCCTTTTAGTGTTCGCAGTAAGACTAAGAACATCAACGTTGAGAAAAGTATTCTTTCATACTTTTTCTAGTTTCTCCACTTATAATTACTGTCTTATAATTATTGTCTTCTTATTGTGGGTATAAATTCATAGAAATTTCAAAAATCACTTGGTAGTCGTTTACAGTAACTCAGATCTTTTTTTCACCATTCGAGCTTGAAAATTTATTCTAAAAAAAGCTTTTAAACTTTTTATGTATAATTTATATAATCGTTTAAATAAAATTTCAATGGGGAGTGGGGTTTGACTTGTATTATTCCATTAAACTGTCAATCTTCACGTTTTCATCTTTCCTTCTTCAATAATGGATTCTCATAGAACTCAGATTCGTCCATGGGCCAACATTTCCAAAATTTATCAGCCTTCAGCCTACTGTCGCAAAAATATATCCGACACGGTTGAACGCAGACATGCGCACGTAGTTGTAGCAAACGCTAATTGTCTTTGCCTCTCGTGGGTTTTACATATGCTGGTATACGTACTTGAGTTTACTTTGGTACAACGAAAACGAAGAGGGAGTAAGAGTGTGAGAGAAAGAGGGGTTGGAAGAGGGGAAAGCTTTCCACGGAGGTGCACAAGTAAATTCTCACGTCGTACAATAATTTTATAGACTACCCACGCTTTCTAGCGTGTAAACTTGGGGCTCTCAAGAGCATTTCGAGTTTTAGCTCGTTCTCCGTTTCGGCCTCCATGGTTGGGAGCTCCATGTTGACTAAAATCCTAGCGCAGCAGTCCGGGACCAGGTCGCGGGTAAATATAATTTAATTGGTTTCTTAAATTGCACGCGATGTGCTCTTTCTCTTGCTTTCTCGTTCTCTACCCAATACTCTCTCGCTCTCGGGTAAAGAGTAATTATATAGTGGACTTTATGGGTACAAGGAGCTTACGAAGCTTCGGAAAATGTATGTACGATGCTGGCGGAGCTTTTAGTATATGTAATCACCGGTATGTATATGTCGATCTCTCTCTTATATATGTATATATTTATTATTATTATTATTATTATTATTATTATTATTATTATTATTGTTGTTGTTGTTATTGTTGTTGTTTTTGTTGTTATTTCGTTATTATTATTATTATTATTATTATTATTATTATTATTATTATTATTAATTTTTCTTTTTGTTATTTTTTTTGTCCCCAAGTCTTGACTAGGGCATAATAAATTATATCATCATCATCATCATCTCTATATAAATATATATATGGAGAAATCCCTAATAGAATGGAGCGACCTGGCAGCAATGAAGCCTTTGCTCAGTTCGATTCAAATATAGATCGAAAAGTATGGGCACTCAAATTATCAGAATTTCATTTACCGAACAAATGATATATCTATATATATAAATCAGAGTCTATAAACATCAATTATTTAATTTTACACTCTTGATTACATTGGAACGTAACGAAGTTCCCTCCGTTAAAAACAAACCCAAACAAATTCAAGAGAAAAGAACTCAACATCCATTGATGTTGAGTTCTTAAATCCAATGATGTTCATCCAATGATCTTCAATGATGTTCGACACTGTATTTTTTTTTGTCGAAGGATCAAGTCCTGAAAATGACCCAAGGTTTTATACGAGGACTCGCCTCTGCGCATCGTCGTCCCGTCCAATCACGAGATGTAGCGGAGTCCAAACTTTATTAAAAGTTTCCTTTTCGGGGATACTCCTGATCTGTGCAGACTGGCTGATGAGCCTCGCGACGCTCATCAGCCAATTAAGATATCACTTTGCAGTTTGAAAATTAAGAGGAAAAAAAAAAAAGATTGGAGGGTAAGTCGACTGGACACTCCGGTCGTATGTTTATCATGGAGGACGAGTGGGGAACAAGTTTTATCGGGATAAAGGGTTTGAGAAAAGTTTCGACGGCTACGCGGATATACTCTGAAGGAAGTCTCTATATTTAGATCGCACGCCGCTTTTGATCCTGGATAGCAACGGAGCGTCTGGTTTCTTGTGCATGGGATCACCGACCCTAACGTAAATTGCGATTTTTTTTTTTATTACGTCGGGAAGTATTTTTGTTCGCATGAGAAATATAGAGATAGAGACAGAGCGACAGAAAGAGTGGAAGAGATAGGGAAAAAGAAAGGAAATCTCAAACCCAATTACGAGATCAAAAACAGCTGTTTTTTTTGTTTTGTTTTATTAGGATCGTCACATGTAACTTCGACGTTTTCATTATTTATTATCATTAGATTAATCATTAATATTTAAAAATTTTTTTTTGCTTCTATATATATATATATGAAAATAATTTTTAGTCCATTAGTCTCGGTAAAACTTGAAAATGGCTCGGTGTATTTAAAAACGTTTTTTTTTCATTGGCCTTAATATCGAGGTCATTTAGCAAAAAATAATTCAGAAAAAATTCAAGGGAACAGCCGAAAAATAGAAAAAAATATAAATTGGTAACTTTCGATGAAAACTGCCACTTCAGATCACTTTGATTAGATGACGATCTGGGCAGGTATACCGTTTGTCAGCTGCATAATGCATAATTGTTATCAATGAATTGGAGTTGGATTGTTGCTTAGGGTTGATGATCGTTTATAAAGAGTTAAAATAAAATTAATTTTAGATCGTAAGAATTTCACCAGGTCAAAAGGTTAAATGTAAAAATGACAAATGTAATGATGTAATGAATATAAAAAATCAAATTTTATGATTTCATCATCCAAAAATTAATGAAAGTATTTTTACATGTTAAATTGAAAAAAAAAAACAATCGGAGTACGTTTCATGAAATGTAAGTTCCCAACAAGCGAGGTTGTGAAACAGATTGGATTTTTAGGCGTCGCTTTCGTGACCGTGGGCGATGTCTGGCACGTTCCAAACTCGAAAAAAAAAGTGAACGATCACCTATACGTATATATTATAAATCTATTTCTGGGCTACGAAAAATCTATACGGCGATGAGAGAAGCCCTCGTGACTCGTGCTTTTCCTTCATGAATTTTATCATTGTAGAGTTCCTAATCTTTCCTTCAATCGTCTTAAACAAATCATAGGTGATATTGGGATTGAGGATTTTTAAATAATTTCGTATAAAATCAGAGTGGCTTTTAATGAGCCGAGAACTTTTGGACCAGAGAGTTGTTAGTTTCGGGAACGATGAGGCGACTCTGCGATTTCACCGTATAGACGTAGACACGAAGAAAACGCTTCGTTAAACTTTGGCGAGTTACTCACATCGAGAGAATCTCAAGGATACTTCCGTCGAGAGAAGAGCTGATTATACGCCGAATCGAAAAGTGGAGCAAGGGGTGAGAGAGGTGGCGCAGAAAAAAAAGAGCAGGAAAAATCAAGCGAGATACTCTCGATTCGCCCTGATTATTTTGTCACGAGTTTTCTTCAATTACGTAATTGCCTGTGCAAATGTACGCCTCGATAATTCTCACCGATTTTTTTTTGTCTTTTTTCGTGTTTCCTCACGGATATTTTTTTTAATCTTTCTCTCTCTTTCTCTCGGATGATTTTTTAAACTTTTTTCCGTCCCTCCCCTCTCTTCCTCTTTTCCACTGCAAAATATCGGACTTTCCGATCTCCGAGCGCACACTAGACAATTTTTAAATTAATCGAATTGGCTTCGAGACACAGACAATTCCACTCGACGCACGACAATCGACCGTACACATAGATTTTCCGATGTCATTCCCAATCTTCTCTTTCCGCGTTCGCCCTTCTTCTTCTATTTGTCTTCTTCCATTTTTTCTATCTTTTTATCTTCTCTCCTCCAGAACAAGTACACTCATCGTCATGTTCGGATGAAAAATTTCGATTTTCACGCTTTTCCTAATCCACTTATGGGCTAGCAGGATTAAATGAAATTTTGCGACTGAAATGGATCCCAATCAACTGTCGTGTCAACTCGAGGCAAGTAATTTCTGATTCGATAGGATTTGTGCAAGAGATTCAACGACGAGGCAAAACGTTTTACCACTCTCTCATTTACTATTCTCATTTTTTTTTTCACGGAGCGTTCGTGACGATGACGTTGCAATTAAAATTCTTTTTTTTTTTGAAACTCCGTCGTCCCAAAAATTACAATGTAAATGTAATTATACTTTTTAAATACCACTGATCGATATATCAATTGAATCGATACCCAATAGGATTTACACACTTCATTTCAGGCAGATAAATCCTACGGATAATTTAACCGATCATTGCTTCGAGGATTGACCATGACAACACCACTTGAAAATGTACCACCGTCCGCAAAAAAAAGTCATCTCGTACAAAAACGTCTCCACCATTATATTCCTATCTTCACTCCTGACTATAATCATAGCGAAGAAACCTTCACTGAAATTCATGTAAACGACAGCAAATTTATCAAATGTCCCTCCATCCGTTCCATCATCAAAACCATCCGATATTTCAAATACGTGTTCATCGCGTCAATCGTTTTCTCCACTGAGCTGAATCTCAGAGAAATAGGATTTATATTGACGCGCACATGCGCACATCGCGTTAGATAGAATTTGATCAGGAGAATAGTTTTCGAGGAACGCCAGCGCCAATCTATATTTTCCATCATTAGAAGCTGTCTCTATCACCTCCTCTTTCTCTTTCTCTCTCTCTCGTTGGCAAACTCTCTCTATGAGAAAAACGGAATTCTGGGATGAAGCTTCCTCGTTCCCAACCCAACTTCGTGCAACCTGCATGAGACACAATTTTCCATCTCTCTCTATCAATCTCTCTCTACCCTCGCAAGCCCTTCTCTCGCCCTCTCTTGGTCCTCTCATCGTCTATCTTTTCACGAAGTGCAAGGTAGCTGGTGATTGCAACTTGCCTCTCTTATCGTTCATGAAAAAAAGAGATGCAATGTACAAGTACTGGCTTTCCAATGTATCCAATGTACATTGGCGACCAAAACTGAGGATAAATTTTGGCATGAGTTAAGTGAATCGACGTGACCACGCTCCAACAATTCGATGTCCTGTACAAGTATACACGTGTTTATGTGGCAAGGTGTTCTCCCGCTGTACGACCACTTTCCACCCCCAGAACCCGCGATGACAACCAACTTTACGATCATCCGTACAAATCCACGCTGTGTGCTACATTTACTCGGTATACGGCGACCTCGCTAAACCCTCCTGACGCCTTTTACCCTTACCGATCGCCATCCGACTGGCCACCGTGACCGTGCGGATTACGTATAACGAGGGGTTGTTATACTACATTACGATCGCACATTGTACAACCAATGACCAAACTCGTTACGTCCCGTATCTACATACGTATACGGAGTCGCTTGGGAAGTAACGTACCAAAGGATCAACCAGGTTCGAGTCAGCTTTTGCTTTTCTCTATGATGAAATCGTCCAGAAAAAATAATATTTTTCTTCTGGAAAAAGATTTTCGAAATGTTCTTTTTTTTCCGTGTAAATGTTCGCAATTTGTTTAGATACGTTGATAAGTAACATATTATAATTATAAATATTTGTTAAATTATATTATAATTATAATGTAATAAGTTTTATTTATTTATTATAATATAATATTATATTTTTATATTTGTTATATTATAATTATAATAATTTTTTTAATTATATTTATAAATGTTTTTTATTTTCACTAAGTAATCCCATTGGAATGAACGAACGAATATATAATATAATATTATCAATCTAGAAAATCTAGAAATTGTTTAAAAGTAAATTGGACTTTTGGAAACGGATCTAAAAGTTTCAAAAATGCTTCACGTGGAAATTACTTCGGTATAGATATTATTAAAATAATATTTATACTGAAATTTTACACTTTCCGGCAAATGCTTGTGAAACCTTCCAAAACGAAAATAAGTGCATGTGAAAGACAAAAATAATAAATATATTATTATTTTGAATGATAACGATAATAAAATACTTGTACCACAAAAAGACTTTAACGATAAATAAAAATAGCTTATAATTTAGAGATTTCAAAAATGAACGTTAAACACGATAGGAGACGTCTGGTCTTTAGGAACTCAGTTTACGGCCCAACCCTGATACATGGATGAGCACATACTTATCGTACTCTCTACCTCGTACCTCTGTACAAGTTCGCTTTCATCATATCTTAACTTACGAAATCAACCACCCTCGCTATATTTCCTTGGGATCCATTAGCCTTGCGTGTTTATTATGGGCATAACTCTGACGTTTTTATTTTTCACTAGGGTATATGCTCGCCCCCATGAATCGTACTCGTATAATTGCGTTGACATTTCGCATACGAGAAATAGTCGGTGGTATAAATGTATAAAATGGCTTAGCAACCCCTAGAAACGAGACATGGTGACATCGAAAGTTGATATTTTCACGAGTTTCATCGAGACCGAGCTTCTCATCGATTGATACCATTGATCTCGTTAATCACTGAAATAAATTCGATTTCGCCGAATTATCGAGTGGTTGTTGGTAATCCCTCTTTATATTGGATTCCTTTTTATTTTCCAATGTAACGTTTGATATTTTTTTTTAACGATATCTCACTATTTTGAAAAACGAGAAATCGAAAAAAGACAAAATTATCGAAACTATGGTGATTCTTTTTTTTCGCGGGTTTTCTGGAACTTGAAAAATCACGAGACAAATGGAACTTTTGGAAGCGCGGTTCGAATCGATCTACGATGATAGGGTTACACGTGTACTCGAACACAGGGTGACCGGAAATTCGACCTATTCCTTTAAAGGGGTTACAGTAGAGGTAATTTGCAACAAAAAATGTCCCATCAACTGGGGGTCGAAAATTGGTTTTTTAATTTTCAGATTATCTAAAAGTTGGATACAAAATTTGTTTTTAAAAAATCGCTAACTCTTGTTCTCTCAGAAAAGTATCAAATCGGTGTTTATAATAGCGTACTTTTTTCATAATTTTTTATTTTAGGCAGAAAGTCAGGAAATTCTTCATAATTAAAAACACCAATATCTCAATAACCATAAATTTTCGACCCCCAGTTGATAGGACATTTTTTGTTGCAAATGACCTCTGCTATAACCCCTTTGAAGGAATAGGTCGAATTCCCGGTCACCCTGTATAGACAAGCATCTATGTCCGGAGCGAATAGATTCGAAAATGAGAAATATCTCGGTTGGAAGGGAAGAAAAAAAATCGATATTCCATCGCTTCGCATTCTATCTCGGATCAACATCGTCACCTCGACGGTAATCTCCCACGCTCTCTATATGATCCTTTATTTTTCACCCTCGATCCGCACTCGATTTGTTCGGGATCCGGTGACATCGAGGTGTGCAAAAAAAAAAACAGTAATAAAGTGGAATTCCCTAGGAGTAATGATGTTGGAATTTCCAAAGCATTTCAGTTGTTATTGGAATTTCTGGATGAGAATGCATATTCGGTTGGAAGTTCGTATTGGGTACTATGATACGTGAAGGCGTGATCGTAAGTGACTATATATTGCAAACGGTATACGGGAACGAACTTCTGTCATCGTCATCGTAAATATTCATGAGGCCAAGATCTATGGGGATATATATGTGTGTGCTGTACAGCTGGAAGTATGGGATCAGCGCCTAATGAAGTTGTTGTCTCCTTGGGATTGGGAACAAACACAGGCTACTTCGCTGGTGGGGCTGCGTGTGAAAGGAAGGGAGCTAGGGAATTGCTAGGGAATCTGACAACCACGAACCAAAGAGATTCCGGCTATTTCGCAAGCCGGTCGTTAGGTCCAAATCTCTCTGTTCGTTTTCTTCCTCTCTCTATCTTTCTCTCTATTTCTTCGATGTCTTTGGTAGCCTCTTTGGACAAGTTTACTAGAAACCGTACAAGGCTTCCATTTCTCCAGTGAACACCCAACGGGTGCATCCGCCCCTCTTGCTATCCGTTTTCGAATTGATTCAACGTCCCTGACGAAAGGCACATGATCCTTGTTTTCATCTCTCTCTCTCTATTTCTTCTAGCTTTCTCTCGCTCGTTATCGGCATCCTTATCTATCCTGTCGTTATTTCCATCCTTCACTCCGCTATCTCTCCCAGATACAGGCTGCCTCACTCTCTCCGGTACGAAGCCCATACCAGCCCAGTCCAAAGGCCACCTTCCTCCGTCCGCAAAACCCAATGTACCCAACAATCACCAACCTTCTCGAGGACGGTCCTCGAAGTCCATTGTCTTCAAAATCAGCCTTTCTCTGATACATCGGAAGACAGAAAGCAGAGAGAGAGAGTCACAGCCAGGGCAATGATGGAGAATCTTTGTCGCGCCGACCAGCTGGATTGTTTGATGTCTTATTTACTGTCGTCAACGACGGCGGCGGTTCTGTGATGACGACAGAGACCAAACTCAAGGGAAACACCAAAGGCAGACAGAGAAAGCCAGCAACGGAAAGAGAGAGAGAGAGAGAGAAGAAAATGGATGCGTCACCAGGTTTATTTGCGGTTGAATCTCACTCGCACTCACGTTCCAGGCAGATCTAGTCTTCGAGAGAGACAAAGAGGAAGAGACTGATTCGTGGCGACCCCCGGCTAGAACTGATGCTCATTCGCTCCTCCATACGCGTCTCTTCTCGCGTGGCCCCCGTCGTAAATTATTGCCGGTCGCGTTCTTCCTACAGATATATATACATATTCTGCCGCGTACACACGGACACATCCAGCCTACCCATCTTCTTCGTCTAACACAGAAATACCCATGTACAGTTGCCACGTCATAGACTGGATTATATCGAGCTCGCTGATTTCTCTCGTGGATGGGACGGCCTCATACCCAAAGCCTCGTCGAAAAGGACCACCATTCCGACCACATACACGTTCTCGTACAGACTCAACGTTTAACACGTGCATTTACGTACGCTGGGATCTCGATACTTGGAATTTCCGGTGTTGGGGATACGGCCCGATGAATTTACCTTGCCAACGCCCGTTACTATCATCCGCATGATCGTTTGAAGATACGTTAGGGGGCCTAGTTAGGGAGATACCGAATTACTGGCAACGCATATATATACATATATATTTATTTAATTTTCCAGCGCGGTAAAATATATTTTAACTACTTGAGATTCATGCCTGTGGTCTTCGTATTCAATATTTTATACAAACTGAGCGAAATATTTTTTGTGAAGATGGTAATTGATAATAATACCTTATTTCTTATTGAAAGTTCAGAACTTGTATATTAGATATTGAAGGATTAAAGTATCCGAAATTTTATTAAAATTTACGAACCCAAACAAATTAAATTTTGCCGAAATTCGTAAGATTGTTCGACAATCGTTTCGAAAGTCTTCCCAAATCGTTAATCTAGATCTGTGAACGTAATTATATTGAAGAATCGAAGTAACCGAAATTTTACTAAAATTTACGAACCCAAACAAATTAAATTTTGCCGAAATTCGTAAGATTGTTCGATAATCGTTTCGAAAGTCTTCCCGAATCGTTAATCTAGATCTGTAAACGTACTCAAAAATATGCGGAGACGAAAACTTTACACTCGAGAGCAAACGAAAGTCCTGAAAATTTCTCAATATCAATTAATCGTTTTTCAATATAAATATTGACATATATTTATTCGACGACGAAAGTTTTTTTTCTAGATTTAAATTAGTGTGCACGTGTATATATTTACATTTTTTTATTTTTGTATATTTAGGTATGTGTGTTTATACATTAGACCCGCATTTTGGCTATAAAAGATATTCGCTGTAATTTACGTAGGTTCACCCTGTGCGAGTTTTATCGCGTTGTCGGGCACAGACGGTAATATTCGACCATATTATTGGACGGTAAATCGCGAGTGTCCCTTCGCACGGCCCGATATTTATAGCGGACTCGGACGGTTCGATTCTTCTCCTTTCCTCACCCTACGTCCCATTTGTGTATACGGGGACTGCCGGACCATAATAGTATTTTCACATGCTCGTATACGTGCGCGTTATTTACAGCACTTGGTTGTCCCACGGTACATTTAACGAGACCCGCAAGGGTTCCTCCTTAAACCGATGCAGAACATGAAATAAAAAATAAAAAAAAAAAAAACAAAAAAAATTGATCCTTGATACGTAATGGCGAGAATTATCAGTTCGGACACGTTATCGCGATTTTTATTTCGATTTTGATGATGATCGGACGCGTCACGTTAACTCGAGGACACCCTGTAGAAACACGCTAACGTCTCTCAATGGTTGATCGATTTTTTGATTTTTTTCTCAAATCCAAATCCAAGCAAAAATTCTCGTGACCTAGTATCACAGTTTTTCTTGAAATATCACGATATTTCGTTATTTCGAGTTTGGATATTTTTGTTACGTTGTTGAACATGTAATTTGATGGATATTCGAAATGGAGGAATGATGAACATTCCTTCTACATTCGTCAGGATAAACGTCGCTGAGCTTGTGATAAAGCAATAGTGTGCAGTTTTGAGGGAATTCAATTTTGATAGCTTTGGGCTGAATAGGCGAACAAACTTATTCAATAAGAGTGCGCATGCGTAAGAGAAATGAATAAAACCCCAGTTAGATATAATTTATATTTCTGTAGTATTTCTTTATTATATACATATATATTATTTATATATAATATAAATTAATTTTTTTTCACTATCAGTAAATATTAATTTTATTATCGAATTAATTTATTATCGAATTAACAGAATTTTATTATGATAAATCCTATATGAAATAATGAGATATTATCGGACTAGTGATTGTGACTGGCCATTTTAAAGTCTTTTTAAGTTTTTAACTTTAATTTTTTTAAAGTCTTTAAAGTTTTATGTTACTTGTATTAGTCTAATAGTAATTTAACGCGTCGAGATATCATTTATTACAATGCGTACTCTTACCCCTACATTGGGTCAAGTGGACGGATTTTTCGATCGTACTGTTATTTCTTATTTATTACTGTTTATTTTCTTACATTATTGAGTGATAAAAGATTCAAATCAACGACTCGGTTTTTCATTCGACTGTATCTAAATTTACGACATTACAGAGATGAAAAGAAAAAATTGAGTATTCCTGACCCACACGATTCTAGGAAAAAAAAGAGAGGGGGCAGCGAAATTCTCGTTACGTAGAAAAAAATTAAGGAGCGACTTAAATTGAGACACACATCATGCCGAAATTTCAGATCCGATCTACGCTCGTTTACTAAGCCTAATCGCTCGGATCATAACTTCATCATCCGCACATCATAAATAAAAATTTGGTGGGCTCCACTGAATTTGATGGTCGAATCACGTTGGTTTTCTCGCGCTATGAATATGTATTCCGGTATATATTTTTATATGTACCCGAGAGTTTTATCTCGGGTTTTATACGATCTGATCACCGTCTCGCCGCACACGAGCTTCGTGTTAATGGCCTGTGTTTTTCGTGCCGTAATTCGGTCTCAAGAATCAACGAAAAAAAGGTGAAAAAAAAATCTTTCCTTTTTGGGTATTTGAAAATGTATAACAATAGAAAAAAAATAATAGACAATAATAATAAAAGACAAAAATAATAAATAATAATAGACAATGATTTTATATTAATAAATTAGTAATCAATATTTCCTAATAGATTTCTTCTAAAATTTTCAATTAGTTATTTAGTGATTCAAATAAAACGATTATAATAATAAAAGCTCATTCATTTTTAATATCCTACATTTTTAATAATTGTTGTCCTTTGTATCAATATTACTGATATTGTATTTTTACTCACATCGTTTTAGTAATTTATTCAACTAACGAATTATTTTCACCAATCAATATTCATATCATTGTCTTTATCTTCTCGTAAAAAATGTTATTAGGTGTAGTAAAAAGAAATCCATGGTTCGTCCGACCAATCTATTAGAAAAATTATGAATTTCTTTTTACTACATCGAATATTATTTCTAAATTATTTAAGAAAATTTTTTCACTATGGAAAATCCGACCAATAATATAGAAAAAATAACATCAAACTTTAAAGTTTTCGCAAAGTATTTTTTCGTTATTATCAATGAGGGAATCCCAATAACCCTATTGGAATAATTGAAACGAGGATTTACTCATTACCAATATAGAAATAAAATAGGATTCAGAGACCCTTCTCCCATCGTGATAAAAAAAAATGTTTAATCCAGGAAAAAATACCTTGCAGGAACTTCAAACTTTGGTGACATTGAAAAACGTTTTTGTCCAGTTTTCGATCGAGAATGATAAAAAACAAGTCGTATTTATGAGGGAAACGTGTACGTAATAATACCCAATACCGCGATCTCGTTCCACTTCCGGATTTCGTTGTTCACCGTGTCAAACATTTGAACACTTTCTCCTTCAACGATATAAATATAAAATTTCCAGGTGGAACGTAAAACAGATAAATATACAGTAAATACACCGACGATGTGGCATAAAAGGCCGGAGAGGGGAAGGAGGTATGGTGTTTCTCAGTTCTCCACTCGCGAGAGAATCTCCCTAGCATTTTGTTTTCCGTTCCCGCGGGTATTTTAACTCAACGGCGTTCATAATGCGAGTACCACACGCTCGTCGTTGCTTTCGCGTATAGCCAGGAGCGGATCGCGACTTTCCGCTTCGTGTATGCCTGTGTTTTCACGTTGGTGCACGTCGAAGTTTCTTCGCATGTTGGAGGCATTATCTTCCTGAACTTTTGTTCGATGCGGTTGCCGCGCATATAAATTATGGCAATTGATCCCCCTCCCTTCACTCTCTCTCTCTCTCTCTCTCTTTTCTTGTTTATATTTTGTTGTTTTTGTTTATATTTTCTTGTTTTATTTTCTTTCATCTTTTATCTTTTTTTATATTTCATGGTTTATCTTTATCTCATCTTTATCTTTATCTTTTCTTTTTTATATTTTTTTATCTTTTATGGTTTATCTTTATTTATCTTTATCTTTATCTTTATCTTTATCTTTATCTTTATCTTTATCCTTTATCTTTATCTTTATCTTTATCTTTATCTTTATCTTTATCTTTATCTTTATCTTTATCTTTATCTTTATCTTTATCTTTATCTTTATCTTTATCTTGTTTATCTTTTCGCTTTTATCTTTTATGAAAATTGCAAGAGTAGCGAACATTTTAATCCGCGTGAGAAACATTCCTAGGCGTTCTACAGCTCCGGACGAAAATGGATCAAATTTGATCAAAATCTAATTAGACTTTACCGAAGTTATCCTCA
Source organism: Ophioninae sp. B BG-2022a (assembly GCA_030522765.1). Classification (NCBI taxonomy): domain Eukaryota; kingdom Metazoa; phylum Arthropoda; class Insecta; order Hymenoptera; family Ichneumonidae; species Ophioninae sp. B BG-2022a. The sequence goes on along the minus strand of JAPYZJ010001300.1, from coordinate 2,718 downwards.
TTGCACGCTGGTCGTCGTTTGAGTATATATACTGATACGTATAAGCTCAGTTTTGAAGTACAACGATCCCAAAATTTCATCTGGCAATCGAATAAATGTACTCGACTAAAATGGAATGCGAGTCCATCGGCTGATTCACGATCTCGATAGTAATCGAAATTAATTCTGTGATTCCAATTTCGCAGGGATGACTCAATAGAAAATTCAAAAGTGCGAAAAAGGGCTTCAAGTCGAAATACACGATGCGGTTTTTAATTACGTTTTTTTACGATCAGAAAATTGGGGAGTTGAAAATAGATTATTGATGGAAACTGATAACAAGTTTAAGGGATTTTTCTAAATAGAATACATTGATGACGCATTGAGTTTTTATTATTAAAAATGTCCGATTTGCTGCACGGTTGATCGGCTAATACAAAAACGTGCTTTTAAAAATATTAAACATCCATACGACTAAATATTTATTGGAATTTTTTTCTATTACGAATATGGCAATATACAGAAAAAACCTCGTTTAAAAAAAAACAATGTTTTTGCTTAACGAATTAAAAAACCTGATAAATCTTACCAACTTACTCAAATGCAAAAATTCTGGGTAAATCTTTGTCCAAAATTAAATTTGTACATCCTCTTATTAAGAACTTTGGCCGCTTTTTCAGCATTAAAAATTTATTAGACCCTTCCTTATCAAAGTCAGAAAACCTAATGCTAAATTATTAAAGGCGTTATGAAACTCGGCGATAAAAAAAAATGGTAAATCTGGTAATATCAAGTAATTAAAGCTTCATGCAAATTTCAATAGGTACAAAAGAAAAATCAAATTTTTATACGATCAGTGTATAAATTAATGTATTTTATACCTAATCGAAAAAAATAAGAATTTTCCTTTTTTTTCTTCGTGGAGTGATTGGCCTCGAAAAAAATACGAGAGAAAGACAAAACACGATCTCCGGAGATGAATCTTCGAGAACCTCGGAGTGAGTGGCATTATGTGCAGCGGAGACTCAACGAGATTTAAATATTCTCTCTCGTTGCGAGATAAAAAGGAATAGGGAGAAAGAGAGAGAAGCAGGAGAAAAGAATGAAGGGTAGTCAATCGAACGAGGTAATACCCACATTTTCTCATACACATATATAGAGCTCTGATGTTCGTTGAAGCTCCATTACTTCCGGTACGATCCTAGTGTATACCCTAGGGATTATTAAGCCGCGCCTTTCGCGATTCCACAATGGAATATGATTTAATATAAGTTTGAAGCCAATGGAGCTCAGTCTCGTTGATCTTCAGTTATTTAGATGAATATACATATAGAGGCTGCTCTGAACCTCTCACATCGATGAACTATTATCTATCAGTACATCCGGCTGTTTCGAGGACCTTCGATATTTTTCCTTGCACTTATCGTTGTTAATGGGGTTGTAATGATTCATTGAATGACCTTTGAACGAATAAGCGTTGATTTATCAGAACAGAATTTCGCAGATTCTGGATCTAACGTCCGGATCGACCATGCTCAAAGTTGATTTCCGAATATCGTTTTGTTTGGGTTTGTTTGGGTTTGTTTAGGTTTGTTTCCTAAACAAACCCGTCCATCAAAGCTCGGTAATTTAAAATTTAAGCACGGTAGGAGTTGTGCAAAAAAATGTCGTTTTGTTTGTGTTTGTTTGGGTTTGTTTGGGAGACAAACCCAAACAAACACAAACAAAACGACATTTTGGATTTGTCTCCCAAACAAACCCAAACAAACACAAACAAACGACATTTTTTTGCTTAAAAATTGAAGCACGGTAGGAGCTGTGCAAAAAAATGTCGTTTTGTTTGTGTTTGTTTGGGTTTGTCTCCCAAACAAACACAAACAAAACGACATTTTTTTGCACAGCTCCTACCGTGCTTCAATTTTTAATTACCAAGCTTTGATGGACGGCTCCAATACGAAACGTCATCGAGCTACCTCCTTTATCATTCGGCCATTTTATCACGTCTTCACTTAATCCTTATTTGCTAAAGAAAAATCTATCGAGTCCTCAAACCGTTGGGGATGAAATACAGAGCAAAAACTGCAATTCTCTCTAGATACGTTTGAATGAAAAAAATAAAAGCTTTTAAAAAAGAAAAAGACGGATTTTAAAAAAATCGTAAAAACAAGCCATTAGGGAATGATCCAACCGTTTCCATAGGGGCCATTAGAAAATGGCACAACAGCTTATCGGAGATCGCCGCATGCCTGACACCCCACAACGTTTGCGCTTTCCACCCTTGAAAAATCTGCTGTGCAATCACCCCTGTTTGTCTTTCGTTTGAGCAACCCGAGCACACATTAACTCAGCACTTTCTCTCTTGTTTCAGGTAAGCCAAGCACAATTCGATGTATATGAGGGCCCTGACTGGCAGGTATGAAAAGGGGGTGAGAGAGACATAAAGGGATGGAGGGACGAACTTGGCTCGGCAACTCGAGCAACTCTTACGTGTGCAGTGAGTAAACGTTGCTCATCCTCTACACGCGTAATTACAACTACGGTGCTATACATATATGGGTCGTTCTTCTTTTTAACCTACAATAAAACGACGTTTTTTTGTTTTTTTTTTTTGGTTTTTGAACTACACATAATTGTGACTTTTGTGGGATTAAAAAAAAAGGTTGCTTCTGTGTTTTCATTAGGACTAATTAAAGTTTCCTTTCCGGCTATTAAAAATTCTTTTTTAACGTCGGTTTTTTT
>JAPYZJ010001299.1:0-28869 GCA_030522765.1 Ophioninae sp. B BG-2022a | reverse complement strand
GATGATGGTTGGTGTTTCGGGTGTGCGTGGCGTTTTTTCTTTTTTTTTTTTTAATTCTAATATCTTTTTGTTCGTTTTTCTTTTCTCAAGTGTCGAATAACTCGCGAACGTAGTTCGAGTTTCGATGAATCGGAGACGAATCAACATTGACTCTTCGATCTCTCGATGGTCGTCGCTACTCAAAGATTGCGCTCATTTCCCGATTTTAAATATCACCGAGAAATTAACAGCGAGTGCAACGTTTCGCCATGTTAAATTCCTACACCGAAAGAAAGAAGCGAAGTTTCGAAGTTGGGACACTCCTCGATACGATATCCTCGATTGGTCGACGTTTGCTGCTGCTGATCGGTAGAGACATCGTTTGCCTCGGAATTTCATCCGGCCGAGACACGAAGAAGAAAAAATAAATGAAAGAACACTCGTACCGAATTTACGTTACGATTGTTCAATCGTAGCAACGCCGTGCTCGTGTCACGGAATTTTCGTCGCATTGCCTCCAGTGATGGGCGTACAATATTTGCAAAATCAAATAAAAAAATATGATCACATTCGTGCGTTGTCTCGGACGTTAATAAAAATGTAGAAATTAATTTGATATTTTATCGAATGAAAAAAAAGAATAAACAAAAATTATTGATTTTTTTTTGTAAATAAATTGTAGGAAAATAAAATGTATTTGTAATGATGAATCAATCAATAAATGTCAATTTACTTATCGATTAATTCGCTTTATGTTTTGATTAATAAAACGTATATGTTAATTTAGCGAATTAAGTATAAATTAAAATGAATTTTAATTAACGAATTAATCGATGAATCAGTGTCGATTAGTTAATCAATTTGATACTATGAATTAACTGATAATCGATAAATTTGAACAAATCGAAATAAACTTGTATTTATCAATCAATCAATATTCCAATTTGTTTAATTATTTATTGACTTCATGAATAGACCAATGAAAAATCAATTTTCAGTTCAGTTGGTCTGAAATTAATAAAAACGAATTCCAATTAATCTATAAATAAATTCAAACTCATTAATTAATGCAAATAAATTCTATAATATGGAATACAGAATAGAATTAGTTTCTGGTGAATATTTCGTTAAAAAAAACGTGGTTGACGTGTGAAATAAATTCAATTGAAAAAAAAAGTGTGCCTGGTAAATGAACAAATTGAATCGTGCGTAGCCCACCTCTGTGATGATTACGTAGCCTAAAAACCTTTTCTACGTTTTTCTTACATGAGCGCACGCACACCTGTACACAATTAAATCACGCACATACGCTAGCAACGATTGGTTAGTCGTGTGAATGTTGAGTTACGAAATTGGCCACAGTGAGGTACACAAAAAGCGCATGTTGAAACTTTTTTTTTTTTCGTTCTCGTTTTTCTCGTACAGACAAGCGTAAAATACGAAACGAGTCACGCCAACGGAGCCGGACATTCATGCCAAATTTTGCCACGATATTAATCTTACGCATGTCCCGATAAAGTTTCCCACGCTTGCACACCCACGCGTGACACAAATGCACACATTCGCGTAAAAGCAAATACGAAGTCTTTGGCATCGTAACTATACGATTTTCATAAGCAATGTAATTTTACTTTTTTTTTTTTTTCGTTTTCGTAAACGCCTTTTCTCTCAACCGTTGAAAAAAAAAGGTCAGGCAAATTTCCCTTTTTCGTTTTTCGAATTTTCCGATAAAGTTCGTATGCTGAAAATAATTGTGAAACAATTGCAATGGAAACTTCCAAAGTACACTTGAAACTCGAATCTTCCGATTTTTTAATCGTTGGTCGATCTGTTTGGCTTTCAGATCATTCGTTTTCCCTAATTTAGTGGACAAAAACAGTAAAAAAATTGAAACATTGTCGAAAAATATTCTATTTATTTAGAAAAATAGTAAAACAAAAACATTGATGTTATTTTTTACCACTGTTAAAATTTTTTCGTGCTTTAGAATTTTTGGTCTCTTAAAAAAAAAAGTTTAAGAAACATTATGATCCTTGTATCGAATTTTTAAAAAACAAGATTGATTGATAATTCAAAAAATTAATAATATTCCAGCGGCAAAACTCTCACATTTTTTAGCGTTGAATTTTTATTTTTGAAAATCGTGAAGAATTTGGGAAAACTTCGTCGATCCTTTGAATTCGAACACGAGGTTGAGTCTACAGAGCGGCTGGGAGAGAAGGGAGAGGAAGTAGGTAGAGACATTTGTAACATTTCCGTAAAAGTCTGAGTTTTTTGTTTTCGTGTCCGTGCTCGTGCGAATGGAATGATTCACACATAAAATGAAGAAAAAAAAAACGTGTTATTCTGTATCAATAGTAGAATCGGATTTTTCATCTGTTCGAATTTTTGTTCGTATCTCTCCTGAACGTACGACTTTTTTTTTTTAATCAACCTGTAGCTCATCGCCGCTCTTTCGTTCAGTCTTGGAATTTATCTCGCCATTGATCCACTCAACGAACATAAATTCACGAAAAATAAAACACTCCTCTCGTCCGTCTTTCTCTTGGAAATTGGCGGAAGAAAGAAAAATCGCGAAAAGAATCGTTTGAAAAATCGGTTTAAAAAAATCGGTAAGATCGATGAGCGCGCAGGGCCGCAGAAACACACAGAGAGGATCCACGAAATAATTATGCTGAAAACAAGTCCAAAGAAAAAAAAAAGAAAAAAAATACAAAACGTATTTTAATTGAAACGAAGAGAAATGCAATAACGAAAATAATTCGGGATCCTTGGGCACACCAATTACAGAACGTTAATTGCTCGCTGTCACTCGGGTTTCGATGTTTTTGTTTTTTCTCCATTTTTTTTTTTTTGGTTCTTTCGTCAAACTCCACGCTCAATTTTGTCGTAGGCGTGTTCGATACGATTTTAACTGTGTGAGAAAAATAAAAACAGAAGAAAACAATCAAAACGTTCGCAGAATGTGAAAACAAGGAAATAAAATATGCACTCGTTAAATGTAACGAATAATTGTAAAAAAAAAAACAGAAATATTAATATACGTAATACGCATGTTCTTACGCATTTGGTAATGAAAAAAAAGTCACATGCACTTTGCACAAGCCCCTTCTCCTAGCTGTAAAATAAATGTCCGTTTTACCGATTAAATCGCATTAGTCGGGATTAACAAATGTACACAGTAGAACAAAAAAAAAACAGAAAACGTAGAGCCATGTAATAGCAAAAAAGATAGATCGGAGGAGTGAAGAAAAGTTAATACGAAAAAAAAAAGAAACGAAATTCCTAAAAAAAAAATCAATGTTCAGCGACGTTTGGCGGAGCAGAAATAGAAGGTAGAGGGCAGCGATATTCACGATGAATTTCCGTTACGCATGTAAAAGTGATGTAAAACAGCTGTAGAAAAATTCAGGTGCGAAATCACTTCAACGAAGCGTTTTTGAGGGTGACTCTGAAAGTTTTTTTCACGTTTCAACGAAAATTACAATAAATTTATTAAGCACTTTTTTCTTTTTTTCGAAATTCACTCCCAGCCACGCGACGTTCACCAGCCAATAGATTCTACGATTATCATACGTGTATATCGACCGAAAATTGCGGAAAAAAAATAACGAAAAATTCAACTAGGAAATTTGCAGCGAAGATAAAAAAAAAACGGGAACGCGAAGCAAAAATGCAATTTTTGAAGAATGGTCTATTTTACTCGAGTCTCAACGAAAATTCGATAGATCGATTATTTTGTCAGCTTTGATTTCCCGTATTGTTTTTTTTTTCTTCTCTCACATCGAATCCCGATCGGCCCGAACGCATCTCGATCGATCAATCGATCGAACATGGACCGCCCACAAGCGTACTTCACCAGAGTTTCGGCCGATCGAAATTCGATCGTTTATCAAAGGTCCCATTGATTAAGAACGAATGAAAAAATAAATAAATAAATAAACATGAACATAACTAGTTATGTTTTATCACAGGCAGCAAGCATGTAAATGTCTCATCAACACAAATCTATGGGAAGTTTGTTTCTTTTCTTTTTTTTTTTCGAGCAAGTGTAGCTTGATAGTATCGTTACGAATTTGGAGAACGGAAATGGGGGATTCGGGAAAGCGAGTAGTGGGGATTCGATGGGTCGTGGGTTGGGTTTGATATGGCAGGAAAGCTTTGCGTTTCGACAGCTAAAACGTAATATCAAATCGAGACTCACATATATACGTATATATATATATATATATATGTATATAACTACCAAAACGATCGGTGACGTTGTTATCGTTTTTTTTTCTCAATTTGCAATCCCGCGGACGATTCGCGATTTTCTCAACATCGCGATGGAAAATACGGTCCACTTTTTTTTTCTTTTTTTTTGTTTCGTTCGTAGCAAGCGAGATCACGGTCGATTTAATTTTTTTTTCCTTTTCGTTTTTTTTTCTTTCTTCTTTTCGTTAACTGCATCGAACAAGTCACCAAAGCGGTCCATTCACGTTTTTTTTTATTTACGCGCCGACGCTCGCGTAAAAAAATAAGAGAGAGAAAAAAAAATACGTCGTGACGAAAGTCGCCGGCAACCAAGGACTATTTCTCCTTTGCCGAGAATTCGTTCGTTCGTTCGTAATTTTTTAATGTGTTTTTTTTTTTCAAAAATAAAAAATCACTCGTCCAACGAGCGAACTCCGGCGAGACGTCTCTCATTCTAGCGGGATCGCAAAGAACCGCGAACGAACGAAAATATATCAAAGAAAATCGAAACTTTTTTTTGTTTGTTTTCGTTTCGTTGTTTACAACAAAAAAGAGAGAGAGAAAAAAAAATTAAAAAACGTAACAAATCAAGGACGAAGAATCTCAGAGTCCTTCGCAGTCTCGAGATTTCACGTGGCGCGTTGAAAAAAATAAAAAATAAAGTGGAAGAAAAAAAAAGAATAGTAAGTGAAAGAACAAGAAAATTAACGAGACGTATGCAATAAACACACAGTCTATGCAGGTTTGTTTTTTTTTAGTTTCAATTATATTTGTTTTATTTGAATTCCATCATCAAAAGTTGTTGTCGTCTTTTTTGTCGTTTTTTCTTTTTTTCGTTTTTTTTTTCGCGTGACCCGGACTTAGTGCAAGTCATCGCGGTACATCATCACAAGTATGTATTATTATGATTATTCGTTATTAATCATCGTTATTGTTATTATTTTACTCGATAGGTATTGTTAATTAATATCGTAAAACCAATCACGATTAGCCAAACAATCGATCGATCAAATATCTCAGATTCCTTTCTTACATTTGCAAATACGTGTGGGGGAAGGGGGGGGGGGGGTAATCATACGTACGTAATATTCAATTAACAATATCACATTGCATATACTTTTTTTTCTTCTCGTCGTTCATCCATTCCTTCGTTTTTGTTGAATGTGTCTCCTTTTTTTTCTTCGTTTATTTTATTTTATTTTGTTTTGTTTTTTTTTTTTTATTGTTTTCTTTTCCCTTTTTTTTCATTTTTGGTTCACGTGTTCACTATTATCGTTTTCGTTTCTTTCATTACCTACTTTTGTCATCGCACTGCTCGCCTCTCTCACTCTCTCGCTCTCTCTCTCTCTCTCTCTCTCTCACTCTCTCTCTCTCTCGATATCTACGATCGAATTCCGCGAGGTTTTTGCTCTCGCTTAACTGTATCGGCTGGACATTCGTGAACAGTTAAAAATAAAGTTTGTATCCTCTGTTCGACGTTTTCTTTTTTTCGTTTTCGTTTTATCTTTTTTTTTTTTCACTTTTTTCGATTCTCTTTTGCGATCAGTTTGGGTCACGAGGGACAAGGGTTCGAGGAAACGGCAAATAGGATTGCAAAAATACAAAAGAGGTACGGGAAGGAGGGGGCGGAAAGGGGAAGGGGGTCGGGTGGAAGGGCTCTTCGTCGCATTTCGAAAAATCGCCAAAAATAACGAGACGACGAAAAAAATAAAAATAAAATAAAAACGAAAAAAGAAAACGAACGTTCGCTCGTCCAAAGTTAATAAATACGAATGGTCAAATTCTCGTGACGATTCTCGTCCGTTTGAATGAGTCGAAGCAGAAATAATAATACGAGAGAAACAATCGCCCCCTTCGCCCCGTAGAAAATCATACTCGAAATGCCTCAAAATGTAACATTCATTAAAATACGATTTATCTTATAGGAGAATTTTTTTTCGATGTCTTTCGTGTATAAAAAAAGAGAGGAACGAATAACAATAATAATAATATTAATAATAATAATCATCATCAAAATTAATAATAATAACGTAAAAATGGGTAAAGAAATAATTTTTCTTCTCGTTTAAATTTTTTCTTTCGATCATTGCTATCGGTCTTGTTGTGATACAAAATACAATCAATCAATTTGTTAACCTACCTACTATATACATATGACATATATCCTTATGTGCGTATGCATTGTAATACCCGAAATTGTGAATAAATTCATGTTTCACAATCGCGCAATTAATGTACTACAGAGACCTTGCATACGTACATATTTGTACACATATTATGCATATCTGTATAGACGTTGTAATTCTCCGTTGCGATGTATTAATCGAACGTGCAATTCATACTCAATGAAATCATTAATTGGTATTGTACAACGATCATAGAAATTGCAATAATAATAATAATAATAATATCAATCAATAATAATAATCAATAATCAATCAATCAATCAATCAATGATAATAATAACATAAGAATTAATATTGATATGCTACATATATATATATTGACAGACACATAGAGGGGAAGAGAGACACAGACAGAGGGAACCGAACTAATAAATTATTCACATATCGCCTAATCTTTCGAAGGATTTTCGGTCAATTAATTTTTCAATTAATAATTTTCTGTTTTCTCTGTTTTTTTTTTTATTTCTCTCAACAAACGCAATTTTTTATTTTCTTTTCTTCCTCTAAATTGTCTATTTGAAATATTTATATATATATATATATTGTTATATATATATATATTGTTTGTTTGTTCGTCCTTCTATTTTCGTTACTACCTCGCGTTTATCGCGAATGTCGCGAGGTCACGAATCGATCGCTTGAATTTTCATATCTCGATCAGGCGGATGGGTGTGGATGGGAATTTCAGAGGGAGGCAGATAAGCCCCCCCCCCTAAGAGGCAAACGTAATCCTGGAAGGAGGAGAAAAGAGAAAAAAGAATGAAAGAACAACAAAAGAAAAGAAACGTGTTTTTCGTTGATCGCGTAAAAAAGTTGTTCACAGGTTGTTTCCTCAAACCTCATATACACTATAAAGCTCTGTAATGAGATTCAACCTCAATACGATTTGAAAAGGTACGTATGATAAAGTCGTTGATGCGCGTGTGTATGAGAAATCAACTTTTTTTTTTTTTCGTTTGTTTTCCTTTTTTTTCTCACTTTATCTCTCGTCGACGTTCGCCATCTTTTTTTTTTCTTTTCGTTTTTTTTTTCTCTTCGTCGTTCCACCACAAAACACCATTTTCATATTCCTCCTCGCGTTCTCCACTTATATTCTTCAATATCGACTTATAAAATAATTTTATTTGCCGAAAAATCGACACTTCTTTTACTCGATTTCCGCATCTCTATATAGTTCCCAATCGCTCCGGTCGATTCTCCGTTTCGTCCCAATCGAATTTTCAAAGATATTCGAAAATACGTTGACAGTTGATGGTAAAAAAAAAACGAAAAAAAAAAAATGGAAATAAATAAATAAATAGTAATAAAAATATTTTATTTACATTGCGAGCGATTCGGAAAAGTTCATCAAGTTAATCGAACATCTGTCGATTTTCATTCTCGCTTCGAACTCGTAAAAAAATTCGCCGATTTGGAGATTTCTTTCGATAATTTTTTTTTTTTTCATTTCACGCGAATTTATACGACGTCGAAGCGCAAATCGTTGATACGCAACGAAAATACTGTTATTCTCAATTGCCCAAATTTGCCAAATTTTCGTCGTCGGAAATATCACTTTTTTCGTAATCGTGAAAAGAAGAAAATGGAATTAAAAAATCAAAAATTCATTGAGTCCGAACGACGCGAATTTCAATCCCATCGATATATTCGATCACGTGATATTCGGATTGCAAAAAAAAACGCATCGTTACGGTTGTCACTATTTTTTGTTCTCGATTGCTTTCATTTTTTAAGGCCCTCGAAATGATTTGTCCGCTCGCGGAAAAATCACCATGAATATCGGCCTTTTTTGGGTTTTTTTTTCTTTTACCCATCTCCGTATCGCTTCTTTACTTATTTTTCAAAAGAAATTGAGAACAACATTTTCCTTCTCTTTTTTTCCGTAAACAGCCGATTTTTAATTAGCGAGTCGTGTAAAATTCGAGTATTTTTCTTCCGCAGTTCCCGCAATTTTTTTTCCCCTCACCGTCGAGTCTCGTCCTCGAATTGCATTGGCTCATCCTTCCCGCTCTCGTTTTCATCGCCCCTTTTTTTCTTTCTCCCACCCCCGTCTCCGTGTAAATTTGTACGAACCGTTCGCAATGAATTTCTACACGAGCGCGAAAAAAAAATTTCGACGTCGGAGACACCGGAGCGATTATTTTTTCTCCCCGTTGAGTTTTTTAAATTTAATGGTTTTTTATTATTTTTTTTTTTGTTCACGTTCTCGCACCCAAATTCATAGTCAAAATTAAACTATACCTCTCTCTCTCTCTTGTCATTAAATTACTACATAGGAAAATTGAATACCTTAATGTACTGTTATTATTATTATTATTATTATTGTTGTTGTTGTTATCATTAATTCGCATTAATATTATTATCATTATTATTAAATACCTAAATATTTACGCGCGGGAAACAAGTCTCGGATGCGGTCGCTCGAGCTAAAAAATATCCGCGCACTAACCCTCGTACCTGTTTCGATTCTCGTTAACTTTTATCCGTCTTTTCGTTTTTTGTTTGTTTGTTTGTTTTGTTTTTGTTTTTTTTTCACGCACTTGTACTTCGTTTGTGTAATCGATATACTTCCGTTCAAACTCTATCTCTCTCTCTCTCTCTCTCTCGCTAATGAACACCCCTCCAACCCCCCGTCGTCTATCAATTATTTTTTTTTGTTCTCCAGTTGTCGGTTCTTGCGTATATTGAAAAAGAAAATAAATCATCGAGAAAGTAAGAATCTATCAACGGACAGTTGGGTTACGAAAACAAAAGTGTAAAAAATCTCTGATTTTCAAAAAAAGGAAGTCGTGAATCGTTGTCTCGAAATCGTTCGTGCAACAGGCACGAGTTATCATTGATTCGAATGTTTCACGCTATCAATCGTGGATAAATGTGTCTTTTGGAAAATGTGTTTTTTCTTAGTTGAAACTTTTAATCGATCCATTGGATACGTTTGATATATATTTTTTCTTCGATAATTGACGTACACCGAGAAACAAGGATCGATGTATCGAATCCGAGAACGGTTCGATGACAAATTAAATAATGTTTTTTTTTTGTCGATTATTTGGAACTTTTTATTTTTCTATTAATATTTAGATAATAAATTACAAAATAATTTATTATCGAATGTCGAATCCGAGAACAGTTTGATGACAAAGAAAATTTGTTGTTTTATTCTTTCAATTCAATTATACGGAATTTTTTTATTTTTCCCTTAATGTATATAAATTACAAAAGAGCATCGATAACGTAATTTATTTGTAATTGGTTCGTTGGAAATTTCGTCGAGTGTGCGAAATATATGTTTTTTCAAATAATTTATTTATCATCTCAATTATTATTCCCGTATCGTCCGCGTTGATTCGTCCAGATTTGCCTGGAACTTTAACAAAAGTCCGAGCGACGAACATCGTGAATTCGAAAGTTACGTGTACGGCATATAAATAATAAATTCACACTTCCTCGCCCATGCGTGGAACGATTACAAATAGAAGCGAATTTACGACCCGCCCGCGGACTATCGACCCAATTAAATCATCAGCTTTGAATCGTTAAGAATACATTTTTTTCATTTCGAAAGAAATTTTTATTTCTCACATAACAAATCGCCGAACGATTTTTTTCCAACGACGCAATTACAAACGAGCGTCCTTGAAAAAAAGGAATAATCCATTTCTCAGCGTGAAAAATGTTCATCAAGTTTTCCCCCGTTTTCTTTCTTATTTATTTATTTTTTCACTGAGCCCCGCGCAGGCCTCTTCTTCACACATTTTTGTTCTCTTCAACTGAGACTTATTTCCAAAAAAAAAAGAAAACCGCTCTGGAATTTTGTCAAAACGGTCCAACCTCGAGGAAACATCGTTGGACCAAACCGCTTTACGATCTCAATGCGCAAACCCCAATTTTATCGTTATCGCTCGTTACACCCGGATACGCGAATCATCGTTTTTTATTTATTTAACGCACGGCAATAATCAATCGCGAAACCGATGAGGGAAAATGAAATTTCCGGTGTCTTTGCTACTAGCCGAGTCAATGTCTCTTCGATGATTAAATATTCACCAATAAAAAATCATTTTTTGATTCTTTCCTCTCGAATTGTGCCCATCTCGGAGCATTCCGTTTGACAGCTCTCTTCCCCTTTTATTACTATTACTATTATTATTATTATTATTATTATTACGATTATTATTAAATATCATCGTTATCATCATCATCATCATCGTCATAACCATCATCAGCAGTATCGTCATCATCATCATCATTATTATTATCATCATCTTCATCATCATCATCATCCTCACCATCATCATCCTCATCACCATCAACCATCAACCATCAACCACCATCATCATTATCATCACCATCCTCATCAGTATCATCATCATCATTAGCATAATTATCATCATCATCATCATCATCATAATCAGCATTATTATCATTATAATTATAATTATAATTATTAGAATTGTTATTATTATTATTATTATTATTATTGTTATAATATGTTTTCATAAAGTGCCTACGTTGCTTCCGGCTTTATCTCGTTAATCCCCCTCGTTTTCCTCAACTTTTTGTCCATTATCTTTTTGGTTTCGTCGATATTCAATTTCATAATTGTTTCCCTTTTCTCTCATTTGTCTCCGTTTCGTTATTTCATTTTATTGTTGTTTAAATGACGTCTTTTTCAATCTTTTTTTTTATTTCTTTTTTGTCGTTTTGCCGTGAGTCGTTGAGATTCGCGAGCTAATAGTACGCATGAACGTAGACAAGATTGTGGAGGGGATGGTGGTGAGGATGGGGATTGTGTAGAGGGGTGCAAACGGAGGTCGTGATGGTGGTGGGGGAGGGAGACTGATTGACCGATTGTATGGTGGATACGGGCGAGACCTGATTGGGAGGACCTGCCGGGACCTGATGATAAACAGCCTGACTCGGGCCGGTCATCGGGCATTGGGCCCCGGCGCCGTGTTGGCCACCGTGCTGAATGTAGTTTGGCGGTAGACATACCTCTAGACGATCGGTACGTGGCATCTTCTGCGGCATTGCGACTGTCTGTGGCACAACACCCAACGGACTACCGACTCCCGTTGGGTCAGCTGGGCCCATTATCGCCGGCATTATCGGGCTCTGTGTGAAATACGGGGTGTATGTGTTGCTCACCTGCGGCATTCCCGTCAAGTAAGGATTGGTCGCCTGCGAAAAGATACGGGAGAAAAAATTCACCCGGAACAACGTCCAGGTTTTTTTTCGGTTAGTTTTTCGATTTTTATTAATTATGAGGAGGAATGCGAACACAAAAAAAAATCGAGTCGTTCGTCCTTTCGTGGAAGGGCAGGGGGGAGGGAGGGAGTGGAATTATTTCGATTTTTATTTTGTTTCGTTTTTGGAACGTTCCAGGTTAGCCAGGTTTAAAAAAATTTTTTTTTTTACTCTTGACGCTCGAGTGAAGGGATCTCGAATCAATCAGGACGCACGGGATGATGTACGAATGATTATTTCTTTTATTTTTTCAATCTATCATCTTTTTCGTTAAAAGTCTAGTGAATTGCTTATTTATTTATTCATTTTTTTTTCTTCGGTGAGGGAGCATGCATCACTTGCACCAGGTTGCCCAAAATTATTGTCTCTCTCATGCCGGGATAATGTGCGAATGCGAATCATCGGTCATCGAGGCATTAACATCAAAAAAAATATTTTTTTAAATACTGAATTTCCGACGCGCTCTCTACACTCGACTCCGGGATGTTTCGATTCGCAAAAACGGAATGTTTTTTTTTCCAATATTTTTTACGTTTTTCAATATTTTTTTCTTTATTATTATTTGTTTTTTTAATGCATTTGTCATTTTTTTTTGTTTTTTTTTTTTGGGAGAACTAATCCCGGAGCGCACATCGAAAAATACTGTTTCGAGTTTCTCGAAATCATGATTTTTCCTTCGTGTTTCAACGCGAATAAACGTAGCGAAAAAAAAAAGAAATACATAAAACAACGTTGCAAAACCTTTTACGGATTCAAGCAAGCGTGTATTCGCGTGTTTTTCTTTTCTTTTTGTCTTTCGAAACGTTCGTGTCAATATCGCATGCATGACGGAGAGTGATATCGTGTAAACTATACATATAAGTGGAACAATACTGTATAACTATACCACTACCAATTTGGCGATAATCGACAAGATAATGCAAAAGAAAAAGCTTTCGCCGAAGTGCGTATACCGGATAAAGACAGCTTTCGGGAATGGGAAATTCGAGTGAAACATTACTGATAACGAATTTACGACGAGGACGGTGACCGATCATTGTTAAATAATAATTATATGTAAATTTGAACTTTTTCATTTCTTTTTCATTTTTTTTTTTCGACGGACTAGAAAATCGCGAACGAGCTTCAATACATATCAATATTTCTCGCGAATTTTTTCGCATGATTTTTTGTCCAGTCGAAAGCGCGTCTACTGGCAGCGATGGGCAATTATTCGTGGGCTATTATTATTCACGATAAAATGTTCAGGGATTCGTCGTAATCTGTTGAAAAGTTTTTTTTGTTTGAAAAATTGGAATTTTTCGATTTATTTATTTTTCTGTCGATTACATTTTATTTCAATTTTTTTTTCAAAAGATTGAAAATTGAAAATTGAATCTATAAAACAGTAGGATCAAATCGGGAAAACAGTCATTTCGGTATTTTTAGTAAATTCTTTTATCATACAGTAAATCGTTCTTCTCAGTGTGGACATATTGGATTTAATTTTTCGACTGTCAGTTTCGTTAACTTCAAATGTAATTTCAAATTTAAAAAAAAAAGAAAGATGAAAAACCCGTACTTATAAAATTTCGAAAATTATGATTTTTTTCCCTCGTTTTATTGAATTTCAATATTCATTGGATTCAAAATTTATTCGAAACCGTTACTTAAAAAAATGAATTAAAATTTGTCAATTACTTCAATTTAATTTAATTCAATTGAATAAAACATTGAATCCATGTTTTTTTAATTTGAGTCAACAGTGTTCTATTTTATTATTTCGATCTTTATCCACGAATTAAAGAATCTTTCGACGGTTTCGATAGGGACATCGCGAAAAAAAATATAAAATCCGCGGATAATTCCCACGACCAGCGAGGCAAATAATCCATGCGAGCGAAAAGACCGTACAGTTTCACATTGACAAATCGTTCATTAATTACGTCCAAAAAAAAAAAAACTGTTCGCCCTTTTGCCATCTCGATTTCTTTCGTTCGAAAGGAATCGTTTTCTCCGATCGATAAATTTTATATTCTTCATAATTTTTTTTTAAATTTTCGTCGTGCCGGCCGAACTTAATTATCGATAAGTCTAAACGTAGCAATTCGACGTATCCCGTACCGAGGACAGTGACGTCACGAGGGAAGAATTCGATCGTACCGATTCAAAGTACAAAAGAAGAAAAAAAAACTCAAACGAACAAAGAAAAAGGATCTCGACCCCCCACCCCCAACGTCCCTCCCGACGGTACGGAATTCACCGAGAAGTAGAAAAAAAAAATGAAAAAAAAAAAAAAATAAATAAATTAGTGAAAGCCGAACCAAAACCAGGAGTTACCATAAAGGCGTGGGTAGCGAGAAGTTGCTGCTGGAGTTGCTGTTGAAGGTGATGGTGCGATGGCGGAGGAGGTTGGGACTCCTGTTCGCCAATGTATTGTAGCGATCGGAGGACACACCAACAATCAACCACAACCACAGGCGCCACAGCGGCAAACATAGGGGACAGACAGGCGGTCATACGTGTAGTACGGTGATGACGAGTCAATGATTTTCGTTTACTGTTTTCTTTTTTTTTTTTTTTTCGTTTTTCCTTTTTTTTAAATTTGCACTTTGACTTTCATGATTGCGGTACGGACGGACTTAGGCGACATCGTTTCGGTGTGATAACCAAAAATAAAATTATAATTCGCGCACAAATTACGTAACCGAGGAAATGAAAATTGGATTTTTTTTGTTTCTTTTTTTTTTTTGGTTTGCTTTCAATATTGACGTACGATGCCAAGACCTGATACGAGGACGCGTGCGTTGTCGATCGTGCACTCCTGTCTGTGCTGAGAAATCGACGAAACCACGATTAAAAATCGCGGCGTTGTTAATAAATACATTTTTTTTTTAAAGAGATGTGAACGAATTTTTCAAAAAAAAAGGTGAATCAAGATGTGAATGTATTTATCTGGATATTCGTACAAAAGAGATTTTTTTTTTCGACTATTGTGATGATAAATCTTTACCAAAGTCAGAATACATTATTCCAATCCTTCGAGAATTTATATTAATTTGCAATTTTCCAAACTTGTCGTAAATAATAATATAAAGATACAAAGTGATAAACTGAACATATCGAACCATAAAACGAATTAAATGACAACTGTGATTTATATTTTATTATAATAAAAAATATATTTGAAAATTGTCAAATCTTCGTGAATCGCCGATGAGAATACGTCAAAGTTTTGTTTCAAGTCCAATAGATCGTTCGAGAAAATTGGATCAATTGAAAATAATGAATTTGACCTGAGTTACGCAGAGACGAGTGTACGACATTGCGCACGCGTTCACGCACAGCATGCGCCAAAAAAATTCTCTACGGATGCAAATGTACACAAGTGTGAAAAAAAAAATACATTTATACACACAGGTAATAACTGAATCCTAATATTGAAAAAACTTACGTGAAAAAAAAACCAAAAAAAAAGAACATAAAATATACGGACCGAAAAAAACCAACAGGGAGCAAAGAGGGTAACACTGACAAAAATCATGCTGCGTGCTAATTTATATATCGAGGACGAGGATGTCTTTTTTTTCACCCGTTCATTTCGTCCAGTATCAATAATCGATCAATACTCGCTCCTCTAATTAATTCGATTAAAAAAAAAAATCTCTTTCGAGACTAATTCAATTTACAGGACGAAATGACAAGGGCTGAAGGGTTTGACAGATACACACTTCTAATTGTGATCGTTTATAGTTTCCCAAAAAATTCGAAAAACGATCGAATCGTGACGTTGAAGTTCGAACGTTGAAATTCAACGGATAAATAAATAAATATATTTCAATTACGCCAATTTTATTAAAAAATCAATCAACCCTGGTTACGTAATCGCGGAAAATATCGTTTTCGATACTTAACAAAGAAGAAATCTATTGTAATTTTAAAAATGATAAAAATAAGGAAAAAAATAATTAACATTTAACAATTAATAATAATAATAATAATAATTTATTGTTTTTTTTTCTCATTGCAAAAATGCAAACTTCAACGTCTTACGATATTTCGAAAAAGGTGCGTACGAAATGGAACACACGTGTCGATACAAATTGAACGTTGGGATGGAAATGAATTATTTATAGGACACTCTATCGCATACGGGCGAACATATGGATGTGTAAGGCAATATTAATAAAAGCATCATGTGATGCGAGAATAATTGATATTTCAATGTATGTTCGTATTGGTGTCGTGTGGTCGAAATATATTGTAAAATTTACGTACCACTGCGGGCACCTGACCAGGTACAAGTGGTTGACCAGGTGTCAGACCCATTTGCTGTATCAGAGCATTCTTCAGGGCTAGGTGATTGCGACCGTTTATTAGTAGCTGGTCCTTCAAATGCTGTGGCGGATGAAAGTACTTGCACGGTGGTTTTTCCCTGTTACATCGTCCCTGAAAACATTTCGATATATTTAGAATTCCCATTTTGAAAAATAGTTAAAAAAGAACGTAACTTTGGTGATCGCCTTCGATCGAAGAGTAAACAAAATCATGTTTTTCTCGCCTATTTGAATTATACGAATTTAAGGTATTGCTGGATGGGTATTAAAAAGTCGAAAAAATTCATAAAAATTTGAGGACCTTTGGTTGTTTATTATTAAATAATAATGGAGCATGAATTACTTGAAAATTTTTCGGTAAATCATTTTATTGTTATAGAGAATCGAAAACGAGTGGAATTAAATCGTTGAAAATTGTGAAAATCGTGAGGATTTAGGACCGAACAATTTTTTAGGCTATGTTTTAAACAAATAAATAAATAGTGAATGATTTATTTCAAGGAAAAAATAATTTGCGATCATTGGAATACTCACTGGATATTTTCGGATTTTTATTGATAATAATTAAATATTTTAACGTATTAATTATATTTAAAATTTGATAAGAATTCTTGTTAGATAATTGGGACACAGATAACTGATCAAATATCAGTCAATTTCCACTTTTGTCGAATTTGACTTCAATTATTATTTAAAGTGAAAAATAAACGTTTCACAGTATCAATTTATAATTGAACCATCTATTTGTAATGCTAAATATATAATACGTGGTCTAGACTTGTAGCTCCACTATTCTCCATTGTCGACCAACTGCATATTCGACGACCCATCCAATAATACCTTATCCAATCCAATAATACCTGATTGCTTTCGAATTTGATTCGAAACAGAAAAAAACATTCCGAAATCAGTCCACTTGAAAAATGGCAAAAAAGGCGATTTAAATTCGAAGCAAATCGACAGCAGACCCCAAAGTGACGTTCCTAGTTAGAAAAAAGGGCATCTTTACAAGTGGTATTTTGCATTTACAACATTTTTTTTCACTTTGCAATTCGAGTGCATTTTTAAGCTCAATTTGATTGGCAATTTCAAGCTTGGTCACATATTCGTTTGGTTATTCGTGTGAGAAGATTAAGAATTTCCCAGCCCGTAATAAGCTCACTTATCGATTGCGCGAAGCTCTAAGGATCACTGATAGTCCAAACAAACCCAAACAGCTAATTTTTCACAGGCGGTTCCAATAAAACACGGCCTATCGATGGACACGATAAATAATCGGACACCGGAGTAATATAGGCGAATACCCTGGGGAGCAATAGAACATCGTGCGTCTGGTCGTACGCGAATGACGGGTTGTTTATCGATCATCGGGTGTAACGTCAATTATTAGGGATATGTCGAAAACCGACGCGGAACACTATTCAACGACAACCGTGTGAGCTTCGACTAATTGACGGGCAGCATATTAATGCTGATTTACACTTCGGTTACAATTTATCGAGCTCCTTGATAACGGAATCCACAGAGTCAGTTATTCGATAATATTCGCATTCTGTTATAACGACACGCTTAATTGAGTCATTTTAGCTGCAATACCGTTTCAAAACAGAATCCCCGTAGGCCATTTTTAATGTCTTGTAATAATTGTTGAAGAAAAATAAAAAAAACTTCAATAAATTGATTCCAGGGCTTGATGAAATTGAGTCTGATCATCATGCTGCTCATCGATGGTGTCACCTCAGAGATGTCAATTGGTGACAGCTTAAAGTCATCAGTGATGCCAGGTCAAGGACTTCAATTAATATCTTTGAAGATATTGGCTGATCGTCTGTCAGCTAAAAGACATCTGCTGATGATCAGCTGAAAGACATCAGCTGATCATTACTTCAAAGAAATCAGCTAATCATCAGCTTAAAGACATCAGCTGATCATCAGTAATTTGAGTTGAGTGACTCCAGCGGACAGTTCAGTCATCAAACGATATCTGAGAAGCTACCAAAAAAAAAAAATTCTAAAAATATCCGAGTGTTATGAAAAATTCGAGCGTATTCAAATCCCAAATGGTCCCGAGACCCAATCGAACTTTCCAAAAGCTCTCGACCCAACAATTGACCATCGATCGAAACTCCGGGGCGATCGTTGCTCCGCCTTCCAACGACGATAAATAACCGTCGGAAGTTCCACCAAGGCTGAAGCGAAAGAAAGAAAAAAAAAAGTGGAAAAAACGTATACCCAGGTCGAGGGAGAAGTTCAGCCAGCGGAAGGCTAGGGAACGCAGGACGATGATTCAAGCGCGCAAGCCCGGCGGGTCGTGGGTTTCGAGAGGAGAAGGATCGGAGAAAGCAGCAGCTAGATGGAAATGGAGAATGGATGGGGGTAAGGCGAGCGGTCCCTGCGGTACTAATTAGACCCTAATAATATTAGTTGAGGTAAGACGTTTCCGCGAAGCGCCCGGTGTACTATACAGCCTGAACTACTGACGTAGAACGCCCGGGGAAACGTTGGATGGTGGAGGACGCCAAGCACCTTCCGGATAGCTCCTGGTGCAGCCAAAACCGCCAACGGCTATGCGAGTACGTCCTAGCGGAAATCCAGTGGCTTTTCGTAATAGCGGCACCGGCTAACGTAAACTCTCGCGGCTAGCGTTTTCAAGCATAGTGAATGTCAGGGACCGGCTGTATCCTTACCGTGTATGAGCTTTTCCATCGGCACGGAGGTACGAAAGTGTTTCACGGCCACGTGATACAACCCTCACCCGTGTCATCCATCGGTTTCGCGCCAAAGTCCGCACTCGAGTATCCGAAAATCCCCTAATTAAGTACGTTCGAGGAGGGTAAACCCCTCGGCCTCCTGGCAACCACCACCGTCTACCCAAACTTTTGACCCACTGAAGGCACTGCACAGAGGGTGGAAACACACAGCGATACTCTAAACCCTCAACAAACCCCGTTATTCCACCAGCTCCACCTGGTATATCTCGTTATTCGAGTGTAATGTAGCGCGAAACTAATTTATCCGGAGTTTCCCCTGCCGAGTCTGATCGGACAGCCTCCTGCGGGGTGAAAAAAAAGAAACAATGAATTCGGAAACGTCGAGCTGCTGGAGGAGTCATCTTTCATTCTCTGCAATGTAAAACCTCCCTTTTTCCATAAATGTTTAAACTTTCCGTCTTTTTCAATTTCCGGTTGTTATTAACTCTTTCTTTCTCTTTTGGCAACTCGTACATCACGCTGTCAATGTAAATCGTCATTAAGTTTTGTTCGTCCTGTATACCTAGCGGGAAGAGGACAATGACGCTTCACCGGATTGCGGTGTACTGTTAATTATTCCGGTGAAACAACTGCTAATGTACCGATTACAAGAGAGCTCTCACGTTATTTGGTAGACGCACAGTTGCCCCCTCTGGGCGTTGGATCATTACACAAGCAAAGAGAACTCAGTGGCAAGGAAGGCAAAGAGAAAAAAAAAGTGAGAGTTGGGGGAGGACCCTCGAGGTCTCCTGGATCCCGGAGTCAGCTCTTTGCTCGATGTAACATATAATGATGTGCCTAATGAGCACAGTTCCAGAATTCGCGTAAACTCTAACCAGTCTTGATCCTCGTCATTCTTTGTTTTCACAGCTGGCTGATACCAGCAAATTCGAGGCGCAACGGATATAACATTGGAGAACGGAAAATTCCACGGCAGTTGAAACATTGTACACAGTTGGAAATGAAATTGACCGGGGACACCGTACTTTCGCGTTTGCGTTTTCCATGTGTCCTGATGGTTACTTTATAGGGGATTGGGTCCTCTATGGATATGATTCTCCGGATCTCCTTCCAGCTGGAAGATGCGGAGACATGCAAATACGTGTGAGGGGTTGGCAAAATAAGGGTAGAGAAAGTGGAAGATCACACAGTGCGATCTCTTGGACGTATATGATCCTTCAGATCCAAGCTAAACCCGCTTTACGAGTCCTTCCTCCACCTCCAACATTAGCCTTTCTCCCTGTTGGCATCATCGACGCTGCACAACCTCTCCCACTCAAAACACCCTTTCCAACCTCAATCGTAGGCGCAACCTCCTGATCATACACACACACACACACTATCCATGACCCCAACGCGTTCTCCGCCCCTCGTTTTCTAGCACGAGATGTCCTGTCAGAGAAAGGGGGTGATATAGCCCTTCAACGTGTATAACCTTTCTCTGTAGGCCTTCCTCTTATACACACCCATACAACTATACTCGTGTCCTTCTTCGTCCCTTGCCGGAACACGCAGTCGACGAGACTATGGGGCGCGCAAGATTACTAGGATTTGCGCCCGGTAGATTTGCATATCGATTTTCTTTAGGGGGATGGGGGGGGGGGTAATGGCGGCGTCGTGTGGCGCCAAGCGGGCCACACTTCATTTTCCACCGCTCGATCGCCGCCACGAGCTCGCTTTTGGCTCCTAGGCAACTTTGCCATTGTCTTTACAGCCGCCTCGTACGCAACCTTCCTCATGGCGAGCAGCATTGATGTTGCTAAGATTTATTTGCGGACGAAGCAGTGGAGAAGCTTTACGAGAAAAAAAAACGTTTTCTTAACAATAATATATTTTTTAAATTTTCGCTACAGTCGATAGCAATGTTAAAGCCAAAACGTGTATCGCTTTAATCAGCTGCTCGTGACTTTAATATCAGATTTGGCAATCCTAAAGATGATAATCAATTTTTCATCATTACTCGAACCAGTTACTATTCTACTAGTGGGTATACGAGGATCTTGAAATTTAGATTGTTGGTATGCAACGATATTTTTTTTTAAATTTCTTTAGTTAAATGTTTATTCGATATTTTTGGCACCATTCCAGTCGAAAATCTCCGATAAGAATGTGTAAAAAACGTTGGGCCATCTTCATGGCATGACTCGTCCAAAACAAATGAAGAAATGGTAATGAAATTATTTTCGTAGCATTTTGACGATGGAAATGTAAAACTTGACTATTTTTTTTTTGGACATCGATGGAGCATTTTTTCAGCTACAATTCTTTTTTAACGACGCCAATCTATGTTCAACAGTGGCACGTGAGAGAATCGTTCTTGAAGCATTGTGCTTCCAAGCCACGTTTTTATACCCTCACAGAAGAAATGGTTCTGTTGTCGTTTCCTCGTTATTTTATTTGATCGATAAACTTTACCTCTTTTTAATGGGTACACTGAAATAGCTTTTTTTCTCTACAAATAACGAAATTCCAACGGAGAAAATATTTCACACAGGAAGTACTATTAAACGCCTTGTCTCGAGTGAAAATAAAGAGTAAAAGAATCGATCAAACAAATATCCAAATTCGATTCGTTTGGTTGAGATATTTCTATTTAGAGGAATGGGATCGTGGCACTGAGTAAATGATGATCAGGATTCCCAATGAATCGGATGCGATGAAGATCCGATCGTGAAATTGGCGGATCAAGGAAAACGCCAATGTTTTCCCGTCATTAAAGGAGCCGGCAGGTGGATGTTGTGGCTGAATTGTAAAGAGGATTATAGGTTTGAAGTACGGAAGAGAGGCGCTCCAGAGATATAAAGAAAAATGAGGCCACGCGCGAGGCAGACGAGGGAAGTCTTGGTATTTCCAAAGTCACGCGACATTTACCTCGAAGGGGCTTCACCGGTCCGATAATAGGATCAGCGATGAGGTTTGCGGAAAATGCCGATAGCGAAAGCCAGTCACGAGTAAAGGCGAGCCCTTTGTGGTATGTAGGTTGATGGTATCCCCACCCAAACGGCAAATGTCCTTTCCTCAAAAGTGAGAACGATATTAAAGAGGACTTTGCTATCTTCAGCTTTTGGAAGGTGGTGAGCTAAAATTGGGGAGGGGGGGTTCAATATCAACGATGACGATGTTGCGTCATTGGTCACATGGTCAAGACGTCTCCGGTAACTGACACGTTCCTACGACCTCGAATGAAACGTTTTGGCACGCGAGGTCAAGGTTCGGACCAGCAGCTTTCTAGAGAATTTGGAGTTTCGTCATTGAACACTTTGGGTTAACCTCCCGATGCAGTTATAATTCAAGAACTCGCAGTCGAAACGGCCTACGATAGATCTAGGCTTGTTTATCGCTGCGGTGTCTTCAGCGTTTTAAACAGTGTTCCTCCTGTCGCGCATCCATTCGCCCACCGCTCATTATTTCCCTCGTCAACATCGTTAAATCACGCGTCCCTTGGGACCCTACGAGCCGGAAGTTGAAGCAGCCTAGATTGGAGGTGACTATCGGATGAGAGGATTTAGTGCCGGCGACGTCGTAGTTTATGCCGCACCCGGAATGCGTCAAGTCTTCCCCATATATTCCCTCCGAACCGCTTTATCGTCCGTGTTGGATATCACCTGCGCCCTTGAAAAATGATTCGTCGAGTTCACCTGGTTTCGCTCGGATTTCCAAGGCTTTTCTTTTTTAGGCTTGTTTGGGTCACCTGGCAGAGCTGGCTTTGAAAGATTCGTTGGAAGGAAAAGTAATTCTTCGAGGTATGAACTGGTAGAAACGATTCTATCCCCAGTAGCATTCATGAAAATGACCTGACTTTCGTACGGGATGCGATCCATTTTCCGATATCCTCTTTTCTTTCTTCTACTTGAAGCGAAGTTGAAGCTGTACCAGGTGACGTATTAGTGCGAGAGACATAGGGAAAATTGTTTCAGTGAGGTTTCTCAGAGATGGAATATTTTAAAGGACACTTAGGAGGTCAACATAACCTCGCAAGTTCTCGAAATCCATTTTCTCATCCGAAGTTCAGTTATTAATAAAGAATCGAGCATCACTCTCTGTAGAATTCGTAACGCAGAAGTTGATGGTTCAATTTAACGATAAAAATCAACTAAACGAAAAAACAAAATTCGAAAAATTAGGTTATGAGAATCTCCTACATGTCCATAAAGGGTATGGAGAACACGCCTGCGTTCGCTTTGAAATTTAAAAAGAAGCTTTCTCCCAAACGAATGAACCGATTGAGATGAAATTTATCTCGTGCATTCAGAATGATGGCTCTGAAGGTCTCCTGTTCTCCATTTTGAATAAAAATGTTTTATCCTTGAGAAATGACGGTTTAAAACCTGTCTCTCTTGTACCCATGTCTCAAACGGGATCGAATCGAGAATTGGAAAAAAGAACAATGTCTTTTTAAATATCAGTTGGCAAGTTCACGTAATCGCTAGGTTTGTCATTATCGAGTTAAATGCCGGATTCCAATCAGAGAAACGAAACGCCAATGTCTGTCACCAAGAGTCATAGTCTAAACGAAGAGAAGCTCTTCGAGTCCGGTGCGTTGCTTTTGGTGTAGGTAAGCAAGGTATATACAGATGTCTCAGGGTCTCTCGAGTCGAGGGTTGCCTCCGAGGACCCATCAAAACTTCAGCCCTCATCATCAGCTTCATCTCGCTGTCTTTTTCGTATTCTGGCAGACCCAACCTCCAGCCGGGCAAACCCCCGACCCAACCTATCGTACCAGCTGGAAGAACGCGTTGCCCTTAACAACTGCCAATCTTGCCGGAGCCAAATCGAGTCTTCGCACGGCTGAGAATTCGCGATAATTTGCACGAGGAGCGGACGAGTGCGGTGGCAAGACGAAAGAAGGGGGCAGGGGAGAGGGGCACTCGAGTTCTTCCGTTTTGATTCATCAGCACGATTAAGCAGTCGAATTAATTGGGGAACAACCTCGGCAGCAGTCTGCTCTTGTATTCTTTGCTCATCCTCGCTTCCACGATTCGACTACTACAAACACCCTCGAGGCTCGTGCTTCACCGCTTTTAGCTTCGAATTTGGAAAGGAGCTTGAAGAGCCCAACTGCAAGGGAACGAAAGGAGGCATTCGGTGGTTCAAAGAATAACCAATTTGGAGCATTAGACTCGCGTCAAAGGAAGTAATACTCAGGAGAAAAGTAAAAAGCCCAATGTGAAAAAGGGCTTGATGCATATTTTCCAAATGTCGTTTCGAGTCGCCTATGAAAGCGGAGACGATCATGAGAGGAATTATGAGTACCGGAGAAAGAGCTCGGAAAGATTGTTCGATGTGTGCGCAGCTCGAAGAAGAACGGGGATGGAATGTAAAAAATTCTTATCGAGAGAAATGCCTGAGCCCAACCTACCCTCTACGTTTACATTGTACCCTCTCTAGCTCTCTTTCGATTCTATTTTCATCCGCGTTCCGCACCTCCGACGCAACGACTCACACTTTTTATTCAACCATCTAAGAGTCTCTCGTGGAACATGAAAGGTGAAAACCTCTATGGAAGCAAGAAAGAGCTCTCGTACTTTGCGCTCTGATACTACCATCCCAGCGTTCTCTTTCCCAATGGCAAAGCTTCGATGCTTGTACATTGTGCGAAAGCCCAGACATTTTTCAATGCTCACCACGCCCTGTCGAACTATTTCCACCGATGTCGAGAACACAAGCCGCGGATCCTCTTCGATCCGATTGCAAAAGATTGACGGCATTGATTTGAAGACCTGGACGGGTTGCTGGGTTACGAAAGATTTTTCAACACATCAACCACTATGTTCTTCATTTTTCTACAAGTGGGGTCAGAGAATCCGGTCAGTGGGGCCGATCCCATCAAACCCAAACAAAATTGACAGCTTTCAAGTTATCAGAGTTTCGAAATCATCGAAAAATTTTCACTAATCAGCTGCAATGATTTTTATATTCCCACGAGTAGGATGGACCCCAGAATCCGGCAAAAGGGCTTACTGTCAATTGGAATAAACCGAAATAAAATTGACAGCGTTTACAGCCTACAAAATTGTCCAGGTCTTCAAAGAGGTTTTACTAAATTGGCTACGACGTTTTTAATTACACAAGTAGGCTAATTGTCGAACGATGCTGTCAATAGTCAATAGACGATCCAATCGAATCCAATTAAAATTGACGGCATTAAAGTCCTGGAAGAGTTTCATCACTAAAAAATTTGCACTAGTCTGGTAGCGACATTTCTGATATTCCCATAAGTAGAATCACTATCAAACAACCTTGTCAATGGGAACACTGTCAACCCGAACAAACCCAAACAAGCCCAAAAAAAATTGACAGCATTGATACGACGTCCGAATTGCCAGCCAACAAAATATATCTCATCAAAGTGATTTCTATTTTGAGGTACCCACGAAAGAGAGATAACTGCCAAATAATCATTGTCGACCACTGATAACCTTGTGACATTCGAGTATCAGAAAACTCCAAGACCTAACGATTCATATCCCCGTACTCTTCTGGCTGGAAGATTCGTCGAATTTTGTGAGGGAGGTTGCAAGGAACAGAGGGTGAAGGGGGAGGGATGGGTGGCGGTACTTAAAATACAATTAAGGAAGGAAATCTTCCGAAGCAACGAGAATTAATCTCTCGTTGGCATTTATTGCAAACCCGGCAAGACAGCAAGGTAATTTCGTGGTTGAAACGCATAAACCATTCTCGTTCTCCGTTCCACTGCACCAGCTGCCAACATTTATTACTCCCATTCGGAGGGACGTTTTTCTTTTTCGTTTTTTTTTCTTCATTTTTTGTTTGTTTTCACAACTCGGACATTTCGCGTCATTAAGAAAACAGCAGGATCGAGATGCAGGGTGGTCTTCGTGCCATGGATCGTATACCCGAATTGTGCAGCAGGTTAGTTTTTCAGCTGGGCAGGTGACTCGCCATCTGCTGCTATGGCGACTGTACACGTTCGTGTTTTCGAAATCTGCGCTGTTTTTTTTTTGCACCGAAAAATCGGCCACGCCGTTGTACAGGACGGAAGTGGGGTGCGAAGAGAGAAGAGGAAAGGGGTGAGGCTAGGAAGTGCAAAAAAATACACGTGCGAAGGAAGAACGGCTGAACGAACTTCCGGTAAGTACAGGTGTTGCCTAATTTTATCGCTGGGCTATCCTAAGGGTTGAAACTCCTTTTGTTCATTTTTTTATTTTTTTCCGAGGATTTATCTGATCGAAATTATTCCATTGGTTGCGAATATAGAGGAGTTTTTATCAAAAATAAAAAATAGAGAGGAAAGAAGGGAAAAAAGTATTTTTACAGACTTTTAACGAGTTTCCGATGAAAATTTTGGTTCTTGGGGAGAATAAATGGTGAATTCGTGTTTGGGGTTAAAAATAGTTAAAAATGAAGCTGCATGAATAAGATAAAATATCTTTTTTTATACTTCGACACAAGGAAAGTTTTTTCACTGAATCGTCTATAACTTTTCTACTTTCGGATTTGAAACTCCAAAAACATGCTGGATCTCTTTCTACACCGTATTTTCTACAAAACGCTGTATGGCTCATCAAGTTTCCGTGATTTTTCGATTTTCGCCAGAAAAATATTTTTTTTAGGAACAAAATTTGTCCAAAATAGATTTGTTTGACAAGGAACAGCTGTGGAAAAAACCCGTTTTTCCCAAGAATATTTTTTACCCAAAATAAAAAAACTCTCAAGCGATCTACGTGTGTATGTTTGCCGGGTGGGGGTGGGGGAGGTTTTGGAAGGATATCTTCTTTCGTGATTTAACTATCGGCGTTGTTTAACTGCTGGATAAAACGGAGGAGGTTCTTCGCTAAGGGTAGTTTCTAGGGGCGAAGAAAAAGTGGCTGAGACAGAGTCTGTTTCTCAGGTCGAAACGTAGGAAAAAGGAGGAGAGCCGATGAAAGCAGGAGATTTCGCGATGGTGAATCGAGGTGAGGCGAAGGAGAGTGTAGAATTATCGCGAAGGGAGAGAAAATCTTCTGGGAGAAGGCAGAGTCGGGACAGACGGTCGGGCTCATCAACCACCGAAGCTCTCACTCCTTTTTCACCCCCAAGTGAGCAACGCGCACGCTTTTCGGCGGCAATAATCGTCTTGTTTTCGAAGCAAACGAAGCGTACCCGGCTCTCTTTCTTCACGCCATTCCGCCTTCTCTCTTTTCCTCTCTCGCTCCTCTCTTCTTTACTACCGACGCCGCACGGTAAAGCCCCGCGTTTTCCCACTTCGGTTTTCCCTCGGCTCCCTTAAAGCTCTCGCGGATCAGCCTCGCTGCATCTCCCAACCCAAATACGCTACATTTCATCCTAAATCGTACCCGTTTCCACTTTTATGGATCGAGCCTCTTCTCGCCATTATTTCGAACCCGGAATAACGTACAAACGATAAATTGAAATATTTCGCGCCCCCCGTTGTTAACACGGAATCACAATTATGCTCAATTTCAAAATACGATTTAGCTAATTCCGTTTCATTCCTGGCGTTCGCTATGAATTCAGAAAAAAACACTTTTTCTTTGTTTTTTTTTTTCTTACCTTTATTATTGTTCGAAAAATTGGGGATGAAATAGTAACGTCGAAAATTCGATACGTCGATAGCAATAACGACATTTTTTAAAGTAATAAAATTGAAATAAATCATATTTATCGTGCTCGAAAATGATTAATTTCGATCCATTGAATCTGAAAAGAATTCTACGATCTAAAATTCAAAATATTAACGTCAAATATTAAAAGTACTATAAAAAATTCGCGACGTCAATGAAATACGAGTTATAAGTGAAAACTCAAAAAATTACGAAATAAAACTAAACATTCACCAACAAAAAAAAATATTGAAAATTGATCAATTCAATTCTCTCATTTTTGCTATGAAAGACCCTGTTTCTTTTTGTCATCCATCGACTCTACTTCTGCTCCAGACAGGATTTCTTCGATACGTCGATTCCCTTATGGACGATTGAACGACGTCGTTTCTCTGTACTCGTAGCATAGTGCAATCACGTGCTCACTTTCTCTTTAAAAGAGCAAGAATTAATTCATAGGCATCGCTAGGCGGGGTGCACACGCGACTCTAACCCTAACGGTTCATTATCCGGTAAAAGCAGTCGCAGCTTGTGCAGCTCGTTCACAAAGAGAGAGAGAGAGAGAGAGAGAGAGAGAGAGAGAGAGAGGAGCCACTCGAGTGCAGAGTGCACTTCCGAGTGCAGCGTGGCCGCAAGCCATGGCCACGTTTTTACCCTCTCGCCCTTCGTAACGTTCATCACAGCCCTATGACGACGACCGAGCGGAAGTGACAGGAAGAAAGTTAAATGTCGCCTTTCGAGTGAATGGAAAATGCGAATGTGCGTGTGCACATTTCTGCAAGGGATCGTCTCACTGGAAAATTTTCCAAAAATTGTTTTTTGTAATTACCGTATAGTATACACTGTTCTGAACATTCTATCAAATTTTTAAATCGAAGTTCAAATTATCACGTTCGCTACAGCGTTTCTTGTAGAAAGGGAACGGGACATCTGCCCAGTAAATCTTTAAACGCATTTTTCTCGAAATTGTCTTTTCCAAAACGGTCTCCACTCTTAAAGGAAGAGTTTTGAAAATGTCTCTTTCCAATTTGGAGAGAACATTTTTAACGTCTGTATCGGGCTATGGAGGTTTTTTTTTAATTTGAATAAATGGCGCCGGTTTGAACAAAAAGTATCGAATTTGACCCTTTTTTTCGACAGTTTAAGTATAAAAAAATAGGAAGGTTTAAAAAAAAAGATTCTATAGCGCGATAGAAAATGAGGTTAAAAATGTTCTTCCAACATTGGAAATAGATATCTTCAAAACTTTCCTTTTGAGAGTCGACACTGTTTTGAAAAACACGGTAATAATTTGAATTTCGATTAAAAAAATTGTTATAATGTTGAGAACAGTGTGTACTATACGATAATTTAAGAAAAAAACTTTTTTTTTGAAAATTTCACACAGATGACCCCTTAAGGCATTCAACAAAAAAAAACTTAATATAAAATTGAATATAATTTGAATTTCGATGAAAAAATTTGACATAATGTTGAGAACAGTGTGTACTATACGATATTTAAAAAAAAATACGATTTGTTGAAAATTTCACACTGAGACGATCCCTCAAGGCATTGAACGAAAAAAAAAACATTATAAGGTGGCGGGGGT
>JAPYZJ010001298.1:0-36969 GCA_030522765.1 Ophioninae sp. B BG-2022a | reverse complement strand
TTTTGGCAGAATTTCAAAGTTGGACCATCGATTTTTGCCAATTTTTCCATACATACCCCTTTGCCTCTTTTTTTGCCATTTTTCAACTGGACTTTCCGAAAAAACTATACGAGATATCGATACGAATCCAACGCTATTTTTTAAGTCAGGCAAAAACCTTTTCCAAACACACCGAATAAATCTCCATCGCATATAAGAAGCCTACTCTACGAGCTTTTGAAATATCGTGATTTCTGAGATTCTGGAAAAGCGCCCAGGGAAGACGAAAAATTTTTTTTCCATTTTTAGACTTTTAAAAGCCTCTATTTAATAGGAAATTTTCCGCTGATTACGAATATGACCTAGTTTTTGCCGAAAGTACAAAATTAGACTGGGAAAATGCAAAAAATCGTTTCTAGAATATTATTTTGACATTTTTCCCTAGAAATGGAGAGTTTAAAGCGAATTAAATGGTGGATTTGTCTTCAAGGTATAAAAATACATCGACACGAACCTGCGATATGACACTAAACGTTTAAATATAATAATTCTTTCGAGGCTAAGCCCGATCAACGGACGCGGCTGATTGGCTGCCTTTCAAAATTAATAACAATTCAGGTGTTGATCCGGGAAGCATATATGCTCATATCAATCGTCTCAGAATTTTACTCCCAACCTCCCATTTCAAAAATTACATTGTTACGTGGGACACCCTGTATAAGTTTCAAACATGCCCACGTAACGCCCCATTTTTAAAAACCGAGTGGTTTTTTTCTCGATTTTAAATCCACGATAATTCAGGGAGGAGATCAAATATATAAAGTTGAAGACGTCGAGAATGATTGGAAATCACGTCCCTGACGAACCCCTACCGATCCCGAAATTTCGATCCGCGTATCAAAATAAAACATTTTTGGAAACTCTGCAACTTGACGATGAAAATCACGAACTTTGTATAAATCATGGAAAATTTCATGCACGCGAGTACGAAACTGTAGGAACTTGTGAGGTCTGTGACCGAGCATCACGAAGCTATAAGGATCCGTTGTTCGAGTACGGAATCCTAAAATGTTACAACGATTGGCAATATGGAAAGAAGAGCCCGAAAAAACAAGACGAACGAAAATCGAAAACGTCGCTGGGATTGCGATTCTTATTAACCTCATTTCGAAGACGTCCTGCAACTTTCTTGCCATCGCTACGACGTCGTGATCCGGTGGGTTGTACTTGTAACAGTTCGTGAATATGAGCCGCACGTCACACGCGAACTCTTGTGCCGTTTTATACTGCCGTTTGTCCATTTTCTCCTGTTTCGAAAATACAATTTTTCCGATTACGAAAATTCTTTTTTCTAAATTGAATTTTACACATCGACGAATCACAAATCTTTTTTTCCAACTTTATTTTCACTTTTACCAAAAAAAGGATTTTTTTTTACGAATCAAAGCTGAGCATTTTGTAATAAAAATATTCCGAAACATTTATTTTAAACGTATTAGAGTTTTTAAATGTATTATCATTTTTTGGCTCTCAAATTTAATCGTGGATTTCCAATAAAAATGCGGTGAAATATTGGGGCCATTTTAAATCGAGAAAAATAGGAAAATTGAGAGAATTCGCTCGCACCTTTACTGTACCGAGATCCATTGGGTTTTTGATGATGTCATGGTAATCGTGTAGCCCAAGAAGATCCGCGTCTACGGGCTTGTAGAATGGCCATGCGTATCCCTGTGTAAAATTCACGAAAACATGATTAATCGATCAAATTAATTCCGATTAATTAATCGAATTAATTATTAATAATAAATTCGATAATAATTAATCGAATAATACATATTATCGAATTAATAAATAAATTCGATAATAATCAATCGAATTAATAATCAATAATAAAAGTTCCGGAAGCGAAGGTAAACAAAGGAGAAAACGGAAGTGGCGTTTTTTTCAACTCGATTTAAATATTTACGAAAGCAATTGTTAGTTTAAAAAATGTATGTGGGAAACGTCAGAATAATTACCGAATGTTTCTTGGAGAACAGTTCCTTGAGGATCTCGTTACACGACTTCAGCGTTTCCGAAAGCTTTTCCTTGATTTTTCCACCAGGATGTTGAGGCTGAAAAATAATCGTAAACTCCGTTAGTCATTTGATTTATTTTTGTTATTCTCTATCTCTCTCTCTCCCTCCATCCGTCTGTTCTCGATTCTCCAAAATCGGCGATCTTTTTAACCTACGAGTCAATCTTTCCGCCAGGAAACAGAAACCTCGAATTTTGCATTCTAATAATTCGCAAAAAAAAAAAAAAGAAAATTTAAGCAGTGTTACAAAAACAGTAAAAACAAAGACAGAAAGGAGACCGGAAGAACGAAGGATGGAAAAATAATTTGCGATAGCTTTTCCGTAAAAATTAGTAAAAAAAAAAAAATTTTTTTTCACCAATTTTACAATTTTTATAAACAGGACTTTTTTTATAAATTATTTTTCTCAAAAAAGAAACTTTTCAAATTAATTAACGATCTACCAGTGGATAATTAATTCGCGAAAAAGTTCCTTTTTTGAGAAAAATCATTTTTCAAGAAAGTCCTGTTTTCCCAACTAATAATTAATTGCTGAATTAATTTACTTATTTATTAATATGTAAATTCGGTGATTGAATATTCAACATCAGAAGGAAAAAACGCAAATTCTTTTTTCACCGCGGATAATACGTAACAAAAAAAATCGAAGAAAAAAAACAGAGCTAAAGATGAAGCGACAAGGACAGATGAGACACGGCGGTTTTCTCGTTTTTTTTTTTTCATGAAACGATAAATATGTATGAGTGTGAGTGTACCTGTTGGGCCATTGCCCCGATCAGGGGCATATTGGCCTGGTGGAATGGCACCAGGCCGTCTTCCGCTTGCCTCGTCGGCTGAAACAGCCCCATCATCAAAAATCCCGATGTTAGTACAAATATTCGTGGTTTTCTTTTTTTTTTTAACATACATTTACACACATTGATTTTTTTGTATATGCAAATGAAATGACGATGCGAGTGAAGGATATCGTGGATCAGAGACACTTTGAGACACATTGTTACACAGTCATTATCGTTCTATGTTTTTCCGTATCATCCTGCCGATAATGGGACGTTCGAACGCTCACCTTTGAAATTCCAAGTTTCGAGCTCGTTAAGTTTGCATTGTTGGCACTCGAAAATGTCCTTTCACCCTATCTTCTACTTTATCGTTATCATCAATTGTTTATTACAATAACGAATATCAATATTTATCGTAATAAACTATCATTGTTTCATACTGACGTTTGTCCATTTGATCTTATTCCGGAAACACCATTTTTGGAATTAGGAGAACTATTTCTCACATTGAATTTTACACATCGATAAACCACAAACATTTTTTCCCAATTTTATTTTCACTTTGCCAAAAACGATTTTTTCAACTCGAATCAAAGCTATGAATTTTGTAGTATAAATATTTCGATTTAATCGTGAATATTAAATTGTATATTTCCAATAAGAATCGGTGAAACATTTGGGTTATTCTAACGAACGAATCGAAGTTGTGAATTTCGTAATACAAATATTTCCAAACATTATTTCCAAACGTATCAGAGTTGTCAATTCCTCATGAAACTTGGTCATTATATCTTCAAATTAAATCGTAAAAATAAAATCGGGAATTCCAATAAACACGCGACGAAACAATTGGTTTTTTTTTTACCAAATGAATCATCGTAAAAAACCCAAAATATCCCTTCAACAAACCCAAACAAGCCCAAACCCAAACAAAAGCAAATGAATCATCGTAAAAAGCCCAAAATATCTTTATATAAGAAACGAAGAAAAAAAACACGTGACGAAACAATTGGTTTTTTTCGTACCAAATGAATAATCGTAAAAAACCCAAAATATCCCTTCAACAAACCCAAACAAGCCCAAACCCAAACAAAAGCGAACGAATCATCGTAAAAAAAACCCAAAATATCTTTATATAAGAAACGAAGGAAATAAACACGCGACGAAACAATTGTTTTTTTTCGTACCAAACGAATCATCACAAAAACCCCAAAATATCCCTTCAACAAACCCAAACCCAAACAAAAGCAAATGAATCATCGTAAAAAAAAAACCCCTAGCTATCTTTGTATTCGAGACGAAGGAGATCGAATTCCAACGAGGCAAACTTGGTGATAAAATCCCTTTTCCGTGGAGCCAATAATCTTCAAAGTGCTTACCTTCTTGATTTGACGACCGGATTCTCTTCTCGTCGGTATTTTGGCGTTCTTGGAGTCCAAGGGTGCGTAGAGGGGTTCGAAGGAGTTAGCGGTCGGAGTGGTAGTGTCAGCCTTTCTCTTCACACCTTTCTTGAGCTTGGCGGGCTGTGAAGGCGGCATGACTTGGGGCACTTGGGGCACCTGTGGAGTCGGGGCTACGGCGGTTGGAGCCGGTGGCGGAGGAGCGTTTGTTTCCATCGCGGGTTGAGCGTGATATCCGGTTGTCGGGGGTACGACTTGTTGGGGTAGCGAATTGTGAGTCGCCATTGGTGTCACGGTTATACTCGTCGGCGGTGCTATCGTCGTCGTATTCGTGCTACCAGGTACGGTAGCCGGTGCTTGAGTACCGAGAGGAGGCATCGGTATTACCCCCGTCGTACCCGCAGAAGTCGCCGATGGCGTCATACTGTTCGGCACGCTCGAACTAACTGCCGCTGCACCTGACGAAGGTCGTCCTCTTCCAGGACCTGTACTCGTCGCACCTGGTGTACCCACCAACGGACCACCCACTCTCGGTATCGCCGGCTTTTTTCCCTTTGGACCCTTCGGCATCGGCGGATCGAGCTCCACCTCGTCTCGAGGCATTTGTGCAACCTGCAAACAAATTCCAACGTTTTACCCACCAATCGAATATTTCAGTCCGAAATCATGTCGGAAAGATCATCGGAATTTCGCGATGTCGGATTTCGAATTATAAAGGTGCTTCGTTGACGTTCGAATTCATTGAAGACTTATTATAGACCAAGCTTCTTGCTGTGGTGGATTTTCAACGCTTTTTCGATCACTCGTATCTGTTTTACGCGGCCGGGGCGGAAACACCAATTTCGGGTGACCGGAAACATTAAAATTGAGAATTTTAGTATTCGGAAACTAGGGATTTCGTAAAGCTTTTGCTGGTATGAGCTTTACGAAATTTGTGCTTTCGAAATGTTGGAATTCGGAATTTTGTTGGCGAAATCTTAGAATTCGGGAGCTTAGAATTCGGAATCTTAGAATTCGGGAGCTTAGAATTCGGAATCTTAGAATTCGGGAGCTTAGAATTCGGAATCTCAGAATTCGGAATCTTAGAATTCGGAATCTTAGAATTCGGGAGCTTAGAATTCGGAATCTTAGAATTCGGGATCTCAGAATTCGGAATCTGAGAATTCGGAATCTTAGAATTCTGAATCGTAGAATACGAACTTTCATAAAATTAAAACGAGAAACGAAACTGTGACTGAATACTGATAATGGATGAAAAGGAAAAATATGTGACCTTCGTGAGGAACAATTTCTCGAGCGCCTGGGCCATCACGACAACATCCTCGCCCGGTTTGTTGTAAGTGTAACAATTGGTGAACATCGTATTGAAGTCCTGGATGCATTCTCTCGCCGTCCAGTAGTACGTGTTTTCCAGGCGTTTCTTTATCGTCCCGAGGTCCATTGGCTGCTTGATGATTTTGTGATAGTCCTGGAAATAAAATTTGAAATCGAAACCATCGAAACTTAATTCACGAATTTCTTCGTAGTTGTTCTTTTTCTTAACCCAAACTTTAGCAATTGAAATTTCGAAAATTATGTAAAAATAAGATAACGTACGGGTAAACTGAGCTTCTTCGCGTCCACCGGCTGCTGAAACGGCCAAGCGAATTGATGCTTCCATACTGGCTTGAGGACTCCCTTCTGTAGAAATTGAAGCTGATTGGTGACCCTTCCTGGCCTCGTAGGCGGTGGAACGACCGGGGGTTGAACCACGCCGTTCACCGGCTCGAGAAACGGCTCGTCCCTGGGTGGTGGCGTTTTCGCCGACACGAACGACGGTCCCGTCGTCTTCCCAGGTGCGCTCGTCTGCATTTTTTCATTTTTCGAATCATTTTTTAACACTTTGCGTTTTTCGTACTCTTATATTCGTACTCGCGCCACTTAAGCTCTACTCGATCACTCGAGGATACTTCGCACGTCCTAGAGACGATGTTTCGATTCGAATGACGATGAAACTCGAAGGATTCATTCAGGCCAAAAATTTATACGGATCGTTAATTTAATTATTTCTAATGAAAATCATTTATTTAACAGATAAATCATTAATCATTAACTTAAGGGATTTTTATTCGATCAGGAATTTAATTAATTTAATAGGATCCTCATTGATTATTAATATTATTGATATAATTAGAATATTAATTTAAAGGATTTTAATTCGATCAGAAATTTAATTAATTTAATAGGAACATTAATTTAATGGAACAAAGTTATCGGTAAAAATATTTTCCTCGAGTTGAAAGGAAGTCTATTCTTCAAATCCTGAAATATCTTCCGGAAATTCTTGGATGTGAGCAAACTCTAAAAAAAATCACAATAGTTAAAAAAAAATTATTACGAAAGGAAACACTTTTTTTTCAAAAACTTGTAGCCGTGAAAATTCAGCTGTCTCGTCGAATGGCAGAAATCGAATGATAATTTAATAGAACTCTGAGGAAATCGTGCGAGGCATTCTCGAGTAAAGAAAACACGAGATAAAAATTCCTTTCGAACGTGAGAGCAACGAGGATCGTGAAAGCTGCGCGATCCAACGTGACGCGACGAGAAGCTTGGCAATCGTGCGAGGGCGGATCATGCTTGGCGGGCAAACCCAAACAAATAAAAAAGGTCCGAAGCATGCACGAATAAAAAAAAAGGGGGGAAGCGAAAGTTTCGTGCAAAAAGGGCGAATTAGACAGCTGATCTTTCGAAACCATTACTTTTCAAAGATAACAAAAAATTATTCATAAAATTGAATATTTTCGATAAACTTACAGCTTTTGAGCAGAAAATCATCATTTTTTCTCATTTTCAATACATAATTTTTGCGACTGCGAGGATCCGAAAAGTCGGGTTAAAAAATTGTTAGAAGTAAAACGGAGATCAAAAAAAGAGTACCACAACCACAAATTATAGAGAGGAGTGTTTAGAAAAAAAATATATATATATATGTATGTCTTTCTACGTTCGTAAGAGTGATTACAAGACAACAATAATTCTCACCTTGGGTATATTACACAGCCTTTCTCGCTCCTCCACATCTAACTGCAATTCACATACACCGTTCGGTCAACAAAATACTCTATCTTTGTTGCTCTTGTTGCAAATTACAAATCCGTGTGCACCAACGACCAAAAGTATCGCCACTCCGCAAAATTTATGCCTCCGAATCATTATAGCGTAACGAAATTCATTTCTTCCTCTCATATCAATAAAAAATTATTTTTGCAAATTTTACGCCAAAAGTTGAAAGTGACGAAAAAAGATTAACGAATTTAATTGACGAAATTTT
The DNA here is from genome assembly GCA_030522765.1 of Ophioninae sp. B BG-2022a. NCBI lineage: Eukaryota > Metazoa > Arthropoda > Insecta > Hymenoptera > Ichneumonidae > Ophioninae sp. B BG-2022a. The sequence continues at coordinate 29,424 of JAPYZJ010001298.1, read as the reverse complement.
CACATTGAAATACGAAAACTCTTTTTCGTACTCAAACTTAAAAAAAAAAGAAATATTTTTACATAAGATTTTTAAAAAACGATTTTTAAAACGAATTTATCCCAAAATGAGAAAAAATGTAATACAGAGAACACATATGTATATAGAAACTAAAAAAAAGGAATTTTGTCATCGAACTCTCGAAAAACGATTTTTGATACTATTTCTTCCCAAAAAGAGAAAAAAATTTAATACAGAGAATATATATATATAGAAACTTTAGTTACTTTAGTAACTTATATATAGAAAAAAGGAATTTTGTCATCGAATTCTCGAAAAACGATTTTTCACATTAAATTATCCCAAAATTAAAAAAAAAATAGACTCAGAGTTTAACAGAGAATAAAGCTGTTACTAGGTATCAAGAAAATTTCCAAAATGGGCCATGACCCAAAAAGGCTTGTTCCGAATTCGTGAAAATTGTCGATTTCGCGAATACGATTTTCGGGTAGTACTCGAGGCGTCGGCGAGTGACGAAACTTCTGGCCGGAAGTGTGAAGTGAAGAGGAAGAAAGAAGAAGAAAAAAAAAAAAAAAAAAAAAAAAAAAAAAAAAAAAAAAAAAAAAAAAAAAAAAAAAAAAAAAAAAAACGAAAAAAGATGGGGACGCGTTTTCAGAGTGGCTACGCGGAATTTGGCGGGAACGGTCGAAGTGCGACGACCCGATATACGTCATAGACAGGCAGGTAGGAGAGACGTTAGTGAGGAATTGTAAGATATTCGCGACTGACCAACGACAGAAATCGGTCTTTGGAAAACCGGAAGAAAAAAGAAAGAGAAGAAGAAAAAGGACAACCAATAAACGGGAAACACTTGGAACCTTACACTTGTTGAAGGGTTTTAGTCGATTAACCCGAGGCGACAAACCAGGTAGGACAAACATGTGGAATCGTGGAGAGAGAGAGAGAGAAAATGAAAGGGGTTCATAAAGGAGGTCAGGTAGACGACAAGCGATTGGTACGTGTATCGAGTCCAAAGCTTCTTCGTTTACGATCGAGAAACGGTTTTTTTTTTCTTCCCGAGTGTCAGCGTCGTTGGAACGCAACCGGAAATCATTTCTTCCCCTTCCTTCTCAACTTTAACGTTCTTTCAAACGGATTGAACTACGAAACCTTTGAAACTTTGCGAATCGATCGTTAAACCCTTTAAAACTCCGGAAGTTGTATTTTTTATATACGAGAACGAACGTGGCAAGTCCAACGAGTTTCTTCGAAAGATCAAATTTTCCAGATTCCTTCAAACCCGACCAAAAAATCGATCCACTTGGTTTCCTCTTTTTCTAGAATTTTCGTGATACGGAAACGAGCACGGAAAATTGATGAATCAAAATCAACGTTCCAACGACGCTGACTTTGAGAAAAGACCTCGCGGACTCTCTCTTCGGATTGCAGGGAAGAAGCTCGTTGCTCAGTTACGTCACACGCGCCTAAGCACCCACGAAGGATACTTACGGAGTTGTTCTGCGAGTTGGTATCCACCTGCTGCATGTTGGCTTCGCTTCTGCAAAATAAGGAGTCCTTCGTGAACAAACGTAACTCAGAAACACACAAATTCAATAATTAGTTCTTCTTTCCCCTTAAATCGCTTCCTCCAGCCAATTATTTTCAAGAAGTTCACTTTTTTTCAGTAATCGCTTTTTTATCACAATTTCCAAAAGGCCCAAATAAATAACACATTAAAGAAACTGAAACGATACTTTCTAGTTCCTTTTTGAAGGTAAAAAAAGGAGAATTCTGACCAAATACACGTGATTGATTATTAGAATGAAAATAACTGTTTGGGTTTGTTTGGGTTGACCAAATACACGTGATTGATTATTAGAATAAAAACAAGTGTTTGGGTTTGTTTGGGTTGGCGAAATACACGTGATTATTGGAATAAAAACAAGTATTTGGGTTTGTTTGGGTTGACGAAATACACGTGATTGATTATTAGAATAAAAACAAGTGTTTGGGTTTGTTTGAGTTGACTAAATAAACGTGACTGATTATTAGACTAAAAACAAGTGTTTGGGTTTGTTTGGGTTGACCAAATACACGTGATTGATTGTTAGAATAAAAACAATTATTTCGGTTTGTTTGGGTTGACTAAAAACGCGTGATCGATATTTAGAATAAAAATAATTGATTTTTCGTTACAATTACGCAACCCTCAACCCCATTTTTCCAAATTTTTCTTTTCTCACGTAACGCCAGTTTTTTAATCTTACCTTCCGGACAAAAATTCAACATAAATGCTACGCGCAGCGTTTGACTGCTCTGCGTTCTCAGGGTAGGACGCTACGACGCCTCGTCGACGTGGATCATGCCGACGGAGTTATACTCTTGTAGGAGTAAGAGTGACGACTGGCGAAGACTCGAAATCGTTCTGAAGTGTGCGGCGGCCTTGTCACGAGGTGCGGGGCGAGTGGTCCGATGCCTTCGTGGCATAACACTACCCTTGATGCCTACCTTTGCTCAGGTAGAGGACGGTTCTCTCTCGAACGGGTCAGCCCTGTATTCCACTTGGAACGGTCGCACCTCCGGCCAGCACACACGACACTAGCAGCATCTGCGTAACAAATAATCATAATCAATTTCAAATAGAACCCAAAGGACGTATCAAAATTACGAATCGACTGAGATTTTCGATAATGATCAAAAAAGGGAATTGAACTTTGCCGGATTCCAATTAACATTACGCAGTGCTTATTTGGGGATTCGTGATTGATATTGGATCATTGAGAACTGCACGCAACGATTCATTGCTATGGAAATTCACTCGCGCAACATTCATAATTCTTCGCACGATCGGATCCTTCAAGCTGAGCGATAAACACCCTAAATCCTGAATCGAGGTCGAAACACTCCTCGGCTTCGAATCTACTCAAAATTCAGCCACAAGACTCAAAGATGACGGATCGAAGACTCGGGCGACCAGAATTGTACCTTGCTTCCAGTTTACAAGCTAGACGTCACGGAAGACTCAACGAAGTGGTAAAAGTAGACAAGGGGTAGTTGAGATTGGATTCCCTGCGAGCGAGTCGAATCCTGAGAAACTACGGTTCGATATTCGAATTTTTGAGACTTTCGGAGAGAAAATCCTTTTTTTAGGATTCACAGCTAGCCATTGCGATCTAGAGGGTTGTTAGGTAATACGAACCTAAGAATTTTGGGGGAAAATTCAATTCTAAGAGCTCTTATCAGAAGAAACGATTCTCAAAGATTTCCTCTTATACAATCTATTACGGAAGATCCTTTGTAACAAAATCCATTGCTAAAGATTCTCTACCATCAAACTCTAATCCTGAAAACCTTCCTGGCCAATCTAAGTCTTCACTACTTTCCGCAAGAAAATCAGAATCTGAGAGTTACCGCAGCTTAATTTGACCCTAAAAATTCTCCAGGACTTAATCCGCTATGAATATCTTTCTCTAGAATCATCCAGTCTAAACCTTCATTGACTGATCGGTTCGAAACCATTTTCCTACAACGAATCCAGCGCGAAGAACTTTTTAGCCAGAAAATTTAGGCGGAAAAAGCTATTGGCGGATTCGCCGCTGGGTTCCATTAAATTTTCCACCGCTGTGATTCAGCGATCGAGCCTGCGGCACAGCCGAAAAACGCTGCACAGAAAAATGGACTCCGGAGTAATCCAGTGAATTTCCGTCTCGGAGTAGACTCCGGAGACGCGAAATGCCGCGAGTATCAGGCCGGGAATGACGCGTGGGTCGAAAAAGGAGGGAAAATGCACGCGCTCGGGAGATCTCGAGTACGAGGACGGGGAAGCGCGAGGTACGCGAGTGAAAGAGAGAAGACGAGGGAAAGAGAGATATTGAGAGAGAGAGAGAGAGTGGGACCCGCGCCCAGCGCGCGATGCATCCGACGCACACAACAAACACGAGTGCGAGTGAGAGGGATATCGCGCGAGGGAGAGAGAGAGAGAGAGAGAGAGACGAACCGCGGTCGCGACTCTCGGCGACTCGCATCCATCCCGCCGATTTTCCACAATGTTGTGTTGTTGTTTTTTTTTCTTTTATCTCACTACACACTTACACACGCACACACACACGTACACACACAGGTACACAGACGTACGAGCAAACTCTCTCTCTCGATTCTTTGACTCGGGAATGCCTCGGTGTAGGAGAGATAACGGACCGTTTCACGGGGCCGCTCGATTTCGCTCAAGGTATGCCCCCATTCAATATGGCGGTTCGAAGGGGGCAGCGCTCCGGAAAGAAAGCTCTCCTCGGTGGGCCCCGGATTCTCCGAGAGGACGACGCACGCCGCCAATCTTTTTTTTTTTTTGTCAATCCTCCCCCACGTTGATCGCCCGCGCGAAAGAAAAAAAAAGAAGAGAGAGGGGGGAGTGGGGGAACGTACCTGGACCGTGAAATTTCACTGTCTCTGCACGATTTTTGCTCGTCCGCAATCACAAATCGAGTAAGAAAAAGAAAAAACAGAGAAATTTCACCAACTCACGTACGCAGGTACGCATACACACATACACGCAGAGAGAGAGACGCACGCACGCACCTTTCGTACACGACACAAACGCTGTTCTCTCTCTCTCTCTCGCTCCGTGCGTGTAGATCGGGACGTTTTTGCGCTTAGTTTCGTTGGTCTCCGCCGTGTGTGTTATGGCGGCCGCGCGGCCCTCGCACTCTCTCTCTCGCTCTCTCTCTTTCCCTGCCGCGCACTCTGCGTGCGTGTGTCACTCGCGCGCGCTCTCTCTCCACGAAACCCTGCACTATTCCCCACTAACACACGACGCGCGTAGATGTAAGCTCGGGGTTCCTTTTTCCTTCTCTCTTTTTTTCTCGTTTTTTTTTCCTTTTTATCGTCCACGCTCTCGCGGCGGACGATTTTTCGGCGTTTGCCGAGCGCCGAGGAATTCTCCCCTCCCCTCGCCTCTCCGCCGCCCACGAAACGAAGGACGCGCCGAAAGCACACTTTTCACGTCGCTTCTTCTACCCGGCGGACACAATATATTTCTTTTTTTTTTCTTTTCTCGCGCGCGGTATTTCACGACTCGTAAATACACACGCACGCACACATACACACGCGTGCGCGCGCGCGCGCAACTTCCCGCTTACGATGATGCTTTTTTTTTCGGGGGAAAAAAGTGTAGCGGGGAACGACGGAAGGACGTACGTGTATAGAGTCGATTCAAACGCAGGTACGCCTCGAGATTACGACAATTTTGCGTCCCGGTTAATGTATCTTCGTTCGAAAAAGGACACGGCCGCGGAAACGGAAAAAAAAACGTCAGCTCTATCCCATGACGATCTCGGGATCTAGAAACTAACGATCGCACCACCACCAACAATGGCTACGCATTCTTCCGCGACGTACCCGAATGGTCCTGTTCCACTGTTCCCAATCGTTCGTCTCTCGACGCAGCCCGTGTGTACACCTTTCCGTCAGCCCCTCCCCCCCCCTCCGACACTTCGGCCTCCACCCCCCCGCCAGCCCCTCCGTCGACGATTCCTCGACACGCTAGCTCCGTCTTTCTCGCTCCTTCGGCGTACCGCCGCCGTTTCCAGTCGCGCGTTTTCCACCGTGAGACACACGCGAGACTCGCGAGTTTAACTCCCCCGACTCGACAACTCCTTTTCACGATCACCTTTTCAACGATCAACGAGAATACGAAAAATAAAAAATCGATGAGAAACGCGCGGGAAAACGATCGATTTTTCTACGCGTCTCTCTCGCTCTCTCTCTCTCTCGCGCGTGTTCGTATCTTTCGACACAGTTCACGTAACGTTTTACGAAATTACGTGTGCGCCTCCCTCTCTCTTTCTTTTTCTCTCTCACGAACTCAACGGCCAATCGGAATCAAAACGGTATATCGGGAAAAACCTTGAAACGTTTTGCGAAGAAAAAATAACGCGTTGGGGAGAAAAAAATTTTGCGAGCGACGCGTCACCACGAGGCACGGAAAGTCCTCGCGACGGGCAGAGTGGGGGTAGGGGGGAGGGCATCGAGGATTCCTCGGAATGGATGCGAGTTAACCGAGAAATTTGTTGCGCAACGAAAAACTTCGTAACCGATACAGGAAACGAAAATAAACAATTCGTATTTGCAATCGTGAGCACTTTTTTTTCTCTCCTTTATTCAATCCACAAATTTTTTTAGGTCAAATTCCACCGTTCCTTGTCCACCCATAATGCATTTTTTTTTCGTTCCAACTCGGCCAACGACGTGTCCCTTTATTTTGTTAAATTCTCAAGCCGGTGAATAAAAAGAAAGCATCGAATATAGCTATGATTTTTCTTACATTAAAAAAAGGTTGTTTCTTTTTTTGTACTTGTTTACAATGGGATTCGAATCTTACAATCTTCGTGAATCGCCGCGCAAACGTAGAGTCGGTCCGCGTTCCGTCGTTCCTTCGACCTCTCTCTCTCACTCTCCTCATCCCCACTCCTGGCACGATGATGTTGGCGCAAAATCCATAATCGTTATACTCGATATATATAAAATTTGTACAACGGGCTTCAATCGATTATCACCGAGATTAACGGGCGCAATACGTGAAGGGGAAAAAAAAACATTCACAATTCGCAAAATTGCGATCACGGTTCGACGAGCGTACGCGCATCCACGTGAGATAAAAAGTGTGCGGAGTACGTCATATCTCGTTGCGATCGCGAGTTCCGTTTTCGAGGCTAACAAGATGGCGACGATTATGCGACATATACTTTTTTTCGTAACCACGATTTTTTTAATCACAAACGTATCGATTTACATCGATCTTTTTTTTTCTCACTCGTCACGTTATCGGATGAATTTCACGGAAAAAAAATGTATCGAGCGTGATCCGTTCGAGGCTCGACGCACATTTCGCTATCTGCTCGTCGTCGCACACCACAAACGGAAGTCAAGAGGACAACTGATTCTTTTATCAAAATCGCGTTCTACCGTTAAAACTACGAGTCTCGCGTTATCGAGGATATGCATCGTTCGGATAAGATTTTTAGGTGAGCCGAGGATGGACGTACGACGTGATAGCATCGGAGATCAGGATAGCACATTTTTCACGATTGCACGTAAAAAACAACATGGCGTCCATGATAGAGTCGGGGTGTCACTGTACGGGAGATCTTCAGGGTTGACTCGTGACGCGTTCTTTGGCATAATCGTCGCGTACGAGTTCGAAACGTTTTTTCCGTCACTTTTCTGGATGCCACCGTCTTTTATCATGATTCGACTGGACACTGGAGACGCGGTTATCTGGACCAAACATACTCGTTACGAGCGGCCATTTTGTCACTGAAACGTGACGCAATCGAATACTCGAGTCAACAGAACGATCCGCGTCGGCCCCTTCTTCCCTTCTGTTTCAAGGTTACGCCGTGGCGGCGCTGCACTTCCGGTTTTATCAGCACGCTGAAAACTCGCTCCTGATTGGTCGAGCGTTTCGTAGCGTCGGTAAAGCGGACAAATCCGCTGCCTACTTATATCGCGAAAGTGTTGAGTCATCGCATCCGGAAAACAGTTGTCACTGTTTGCCGCTAGATGGCCATTAAGCGGGAAAATTCAAATTGGGTGAAATCGATCGAATTTTTTTACGTTGCAGTCGTTTATGAAAAAATATTTACAGAATAACTTTTTGGGTAACTTAAACTACGGCCCAAACTTCTTCGAACGCAGTGCACAGTTTGGCGCACGTAAGCGCGCCGGAAAGAGGATAATTACTGATAGATATCGTGTCCTCGACGTAATCAGCTTTGATCTGGAAAACAACCAGAATTAGCCGTCGCCGTGATGAATCTCTACGACATGCGAATTCGAACCCAAGCAAACCCAAACAAACCAAAACTAATTCTTCGCTCACCTGGCCGTGCGCCATCGCACCAACGACAATGGCTATTGGCTCATCCGGCGGCACAAGATCCCGCGGATTTTCCACTTCCTTGGCGCTGAAGGACATGCCAACTTTCCGACAGCCTACGGGAAGATGATCGGTCACAGGGTTCTTTATGACCTTCAGCAATTTCATCGGACCTTCCGATGCCCTCACGCTGTACTTGTGCAGCAATTGGACTGAACCCCAATCGGAAAAATACAATCATTCGTCGCTGAGTCTATCGATCGCGTATCGACTTCTTTCAATGTTGATCAGTTTCTCGCTCACCCATGAGTCCCGCAAACCTCTTGAAAGTCCTCGGTATCCGTGTCTGCGGATTGACCTCTATCAGGACATTCTTGTCCGTATGAACGTAAACTTGTAGGAGGCCAGCCCTGTTCAGCGGGCTGTCCATCAACATGAGAAGACACTGGTGGGCGATGTCCGGTCTGCAATTACCGGGCTCCCGATTGTTCTTCTTCAAAATGCCAGCGTGATCATCGCAGTTCAGAAGATCGAAATTGTGCCCCACCTTTGTTACAAATTTCAGGAAAAGAATTAATTTAATTTATAATTCATTCATTAAATTTCAATATTTGATCGAAAAGGGTTCATGGACGGGGGAGATCAACAAACGCTAGTTACCTTGACAGATTCCAGCTGAGCATTTTCCAGTATAACTATTAGACGTTTTTCCTGATTTTTAATGTGCGCTACTTGGAGATGCTTCGGTGATGGGTCGTACTCGTTTTCGTCATCGTTCTTCTCGAATTTCCTCTTTTTACCCATTTTTACGAGAGTCCCTTAAAAGATAACCTAAAAACGTCGAGAACGCGTCACGACGATAAACCAAACACGTGTGTCGCGACCCTAGGAACAAAGATGGTCGTCTAGAGATTTCATGGCTTCGGCGGAGTGGAGATGGATGAAAGGCCCGCAAAATTCAAATTTTCGGTTCAATAACCAATTTTCGATATATTTCGGTAAGAAATTAACGTAGATATATTATACTGTCTCAAACTTTATTTTTTCATAAAATCTTTTTTTTTAATCAAATCTGGGTCGTTTTCGGCACAACCTGTACATTTCAGTCCCAGACCGGACCGGAAGCCTCCTTTTGCCGGAAGTACGAATAAAGCTCGTAAATCTCACTCAATTCGTCCATTCGAGACAAAAATGAAATCGAAACTTCCAGAATCTTTTTAAATACTCTTAATAGTCTTTTTTAATCATTTCAAAGCGATGTCCAGCATTTCTTTGACGTTGACGATCTTTTCTCGTGGTTTTCCCAACTTTTCTCCCATCCGGCGTTCAACCTGATCGATTTTTTCCCAGTCTTCGTAAGAGACGATCGAGACGTTGCGATCGCGAAGAATTTTGGAGACCCCGTCGCTTCCCGGTCGCGCGGTTACCCCGGAAGCTTCGAGTTCTTTCCACAGGCGGGTGGCGACTTGGAACGCGTTTGTCATGGTGGAGAGGATGACACCGGTTGGACCTGTAGCGACCCAGCCAGCGGCGTACAAGTTATCCCCAATTTTGCCGGAATTGTTGATCACCCGACCGTTTCGAATGTCAAAAGGAACGTAATCGTCGATCGGTAAAGATCGGTAGCCGATACTGCGAAGCGCCAATCCGCAAGGAATTTCCTCGTAGGAATCGCTACCTCGAGCACTTTGGGTCTTGTAATCATCACCGATCAAAGTATTCACGCGTAGCTTGATTCCTTCCACCGTTTCCGTGCCGAAAAGTTCGCAAGGACCGCGCAAAAAAATCGGCGAAAATTCTCGATCGCAACGAACATCCTGGATAAGATTTTCCTCCAAGGATTTTATCATCAGTTCCGTCAAGCGTTTTCTAGGCCTCGGCAAAGACGATACCAACTCCCGGACTCCAGAAAAATCATCGGCTCGCCATCTCGTTCCACAATTTTCCAGCTTCAGCATTTCTCGCAATTCGGCGATCGTAAACGCCGCCTGAAGAGGACCTCGCCGACCGATCAGCGATACCTTACGAACTCGACTGCGTGAAAGTTGATCCAAAGCGTGGGAGGTTATGTCCGTTTTCTAATTTTTCAACGAGATTGGATTGGTGAAAAAAGAACAATGTTTCTTTTGGTCTCGAAAAAATATTTTTTCAAGACCGGCTAAATTCTAAATTTTTTTTTTTGACTAAATTCTCAATTTTCTTTTAACAAAATCCTGAAATTTTCCGATCAAATATTATTTTCTTTTGTAGACGATACATATTTTTTTTTTCTCTAAACAAAATTTTGTGTAGCGTTTCTTTGAAAATGTTTGATCTCTGAAAAATTATTTTTCTTGATGACGTCAAATATCGATCACCTTTAGTTGGTCAATCGGCGACAAGAGAATCCTGGCGATGTCGATCGCGACGTTTCCCTGACCAACGACGACAGCCTCCTCGATGTCCAGATTTATCTTCAAATCCCTGGCGCTCGGTAGACCGTTGTACCAACCGACGAACTCCCGACCGGAAATGACGTTTTTTAAATCTTCTCCAGGAATCCCGAGTGCTTTGTCTTCCTCGGCGCCATACGTCTTCAAAAAAAGAAAACTTTCAATTCAGAACCCCGCGTAAAAGACAATTCTCATAGACTTCCGGTTTTTTTTTCTCGTTGGAAAACAGTTTCAGCAGTTAATTAACTTTTTTCTTTTAAAAATTTTCGATTTCCCGTCAGTTTTGGTATTCGAAGAAAAATATTACAAATTACCAACAAAACCGCGTGGTAGTTCTCCATTAGCTCTTTGACGTTCACGTCCTTGCCAACGTTTACATTCCCCATGAATCGGACCCGCGGATTCGTCGCGATTTTGTGAAAAGTGTTGATGACGTTTTTCACTTCCGGATGGTCCGGGGCCACTCCGAAACGTACAAGACCAAAGGGGACCGGTAATCGCTCCAAAATGTCAACCCTGACTTCACTCGACGTCTGCAAAAAAACATAGCAATGATTATCCACTCTCTTCCATCGTCAACTTTGGTTTTATCTTTTTTTTAAAAGCAAATTTTTTACGTATATAATTAAAGCCGATTACTATGTTTTTTTTATTTATTAAGATTTATTAACATTTATTAGGATGTCAGATTTTTCAAAAATGAGTTTTGGTGATTTTTTATCGATACCTTTATCAATTGCTGGGCGGCGTAAAATCCGGCCGGACCGGCGCCAACGATGCAAACATTCGGAGTCGCGGTAATGCTCGACACGTGCCCGGCACACCGAAATATCCCGTTCAATCTCATGTCTCCGTGAAAAATGCTGAAAAAACCCAAAAATCAAAAAATTTAATATGAATATTTTCGATTTTTTTCCCGAGTATTTTTTCAGCCGAGGCTCACTGTGCCAGTTTTGTCACTACGAGCGTGTTGTCGCGATACGATCGCGCCCGATACTGATAGAGATCGTGAAGCGGCGTGCTACACCAGCGAGAGATTATTCGATACGTATAAGGATATGGGGGTCAATGATTAATGCATCAAGCTCCGTCGACTATCACAAATTTTCTAAACAGGCCACTGTCACGCACGTGCTCTACGGTCACCCGGGATTCTCGATGATTTCCACGTTTTTTTTCTAGAATAAATTTTTTTTTCGAATTAAAATATTTAACCAACTAATTTTCTATCGATTTATTAATTTTTCCAATTAAATAGAATAAAAATTTATTTTTCCCAAATGAATTAATTAAGAATTTATTTTCTCCAATTCCATTAATTAAGAATTCATTTTTTCCAATCAAATTAATTAAATATTCCATTTTTTTAATTAAAGATTCCATTTTTTGTTTTTGATTAATCTTGCGATAGCGAAGTTATTTTGTTTTTAATTGCGGGACGTGAAAGTAAAAATGCTACTAAGCTACTTTGAACGATTACGTAACACCAATTGGGAATAAATAAAAAAAGGTAAATCACTGGGCTATTTATTAACGAAATATGTGGAATATATTCACACGACGTTTCTGTACATCAGGGAGAAGGCTCGACGCGTTCTGCAGTATTCGTGATTACGTGCTGAACACAATGCTTCATAACAGTATGATTCATCCTCCCGATCTCACAGTACCGCCTGGAACCTAAAAAATGATAAAAGTTTTCATTTTATTCTTCTGCTTGGGTAATTTCGGAGATCGATGCTCCAATTTTATATTCTTTCAAGAACACGTAGAAAAACGTTGTAGCCTAATAAATTTGCAAAATCCGCTTTCTCATCTCAAGATTTCAATGAAAAAATCGACCAGTGCCTTGGTACGTTTTTTACGTATCCTTAATCTTGATTGTTCATTGACGGATTACCGAGGAGCGTTTTGATCGGCAAAACGGATAAGACAACGTATCCACGTTCCTTGGCTTCCAACGAAGCCTGGAATATTTCTCCGAGCATTCTCGTCACTTCCGGGTTTCCAGTGTACTTCTTGAGCTTAATAACGCAGCCGAGTTTTTCGCTCGCCTCGATTTCGACCGCCTCGAACGTATGGGCCATTAAGTAGAGAAGACCAACGTTCAAACGCGACAGCATGTGATAACCGAGCAATACGAAGCTTTCATCTTTCTCTTTCGTTTCCAGGACTTCCCGAAGACGCTTGATCAATTCGTGATTCGCCGGGGCGCTCGTGTACTCGAAGTTCAATACTCGGATGGAGGAATTCTCTCGAACGAATTCTTCGACCTTGTCAGACGAGGGTAACGGATCGTTAAATCCCAATTCTTTCGCCAGACGAAAAATCTCATTGTAAGTGTGGAGTTCACGGGCGGCAGAGAATTTCGAGCTACCGATTTTCTCGTAGGGTTTTCCGGTCGAAATCACCAAATCGTATTGGACAACGTCCAGCTGAAACGTCAAAATAAATATTCTTTATGAGTTTGAAATAAAGATCAAAATAAATGGTAGGATGTAGCCAATATCGTATTCGTCGCATTCCTCGAAAACTTCGTGCCAAGATCCTCATTGTAAAGAGATATCGAATATCGTTCAATTATCCGGACGCTGATTTTACATTTAATATTTATATTTCGCGTAAATATTTGCAACGAGCAATGAATGTGTACTCGTCTCACTTCGAATCGGTCTCCATCTGCGAGTCCATCCGCTAAGTCCACCTCGCTTGCCATCACCGCCATGAGTTCCCTTGGCTTAAGACTGCGCAGCCATCTTCGCGTGTTGTACGAGCTCGGTCGTCTCAAAGAGTCCTTCGCGTCGCCGATCTGATCACACTTGTTGCCCATGATTCTAGCAGCATGAGATTTCAGCGATCTCAATTTGTACTCCTGGATAAATCTGCGCGCTACGAAACGTTTCGTTTCTTCCGTATCGGGCTCGAGTCGACTATTTTTGTTTTTGAAGGTTCTCATGTTAGCCAGAATGACTTCGCACTGATGAGCCGAGAAGAACTCTCCGCATTCTACGATACGATCTAAAAATGCTTCTGGTAGATCTTCTCTGCGGAACATCGCTTCGCTCGACAAATTTTCGTATTGACTTCGCAGAGTCGCTAAGTAAGGAGCGACGAACTCGCCACCCTTGAAGCCTAAACACACGAGGTATACTTCGGAACTGCCTTCACGACTGGTCGCCGGCTTGTTGACGATGACTCTCCGGAAGCAACAAGCCATCAAATAGACCAAACAAACGCTCCGACTCTCGAAAATGGTAAAGACTTTTATCAGAAAATTTCCACCTGGTGCTAGCAGATGAAGCGCGGCTACGGCTTCGCAGTAATGAAGGTGCGAAACGACGCCTTCCTGCTCGTCGGGTGTATCTGCACAATCGATACTCCCATCCGCCGTCACCAAATCCACCGTATTGGCTCCTGCTCGCTCCACCAGGGAGTTGAGATTCTCCAAGCTGGTCAATTCACCCGTGCCGTCTACTCCCCAATGCCAATTCTTCTCCGTTTCGTTTATCAGACAGTCGACTTTGATCATGTCCGTCAGAGTGTTACCTTCCCAATGGGGATTCAGCGTTGTTCCTATCCAGACCCAATCGATTTCAGGACCTTGACTTTTCAGCCAGTGATTGAGGGATGCGACGAATGCGCCGGGAGCTTCGCAGAGATGGACGGTACGGAATTTGCCGTTCTTCAAAGCGCCCTCTGATACTAGGGGAAAGACCGAAGCATTCTCGTAAAATTTGCACCAAGCTTGAGTCACAAATTCTACTTTGAGATCGTTCCTGAGATATCTGAGCAATTCGGCAGCTTTGTTCCTCCGTCCCGTGTGGTGACGCCATTCGGAGAGGCTATAGTCGTTCAGTTTGCTCTTGATGGCGTTCAAGTCTTGCTTCAAACCCAAAAGACGCTCTTCCGTCCAGGAAGGTTCATGGAACATGGTGTCTACTCTAGGTAGAGAGAATTCACTGGAGATTTCCAGGCGTTTGTTGAAGAGAGCGTCGACCGTGGCTTCTATCGCTGAGTCCACGTACTTTCGGTGCTTCCTGGATGACCGACGATCATTGAACGAACCAATTGTGTCGCTCATCGTTCCAGACACTTTGCTCGGGTCTTCAATCTTCTGGACACACACGAATAGTTGATGTTTGGGTTTGCTCGAGTGGACGTTAGCGATGAACCCTGATTTGGTTTTTTATCTTGGTTATAGCCGTAGAATGCGTCTCGATCGTCGCAATTTTGCAAATTTGAATGAACAACAATGATTTACGATTTTGGTAAACGCTGGCGATCGTCGATGAGGAAAAGAGATGGAGAAATTATGATTGTGACGGTTTAAGCCTCGGCTGATAGAAATTTACGAAAAACATTTTTACTGACCTTTAAACGTTTGCAAAAATTTGCAAAATCAACAACGTCCAACCATCGATCGTATTATTACGAGACGATCATTGAATCGTGGAGGTTGGAAAACCGCTAACTACTATGAGAGTACTAGTATATTTAACGGTGAATCCAATACACGAAACAACGTACAAATTTTGGGTTTATCGCTAAAGTGCACCGGGTAGATTCGTGTTCGATACAAAATTGTTGGGCTTCCACGAATTGTCCATTTTCAATTTCGTTGAACGTCCTGCGGCGGCTCTGAAAGTTCTAAAACTGACATCTAGCGGCGAATTCGGAAATCACGCGAACTATCGTCCACAAATACAATTAAAAATGGGAAAGTGATAACAAAATTATTATTGTAGTAGAATTTACATGAAAGTACAGATTATGCTTGAAACAAGTCCGAGACGAGTTTCATTTGGACGTTGAACATATTCGAATTCGTGAAACCTTAAAGGAAAGTCTTCGAGTTTAACGGGAGACTGAGCACAGCTTTGCCCCGATAGAGGATAAATATATTTACATCGGATTGCGGTCAATCAAGAAAAAGGCCGGAAATTAATCAATCCGGAAATGATGGCGACCGGAAGTTAATGTTCTTCGTCCGAATCATCGGCCAAGATAGAATCGTGACCGGGTAACATTCGCGGATCAAAAGTGGCCTGAAGGCACTTTTTGAAAATTGTTTTCGCTTTTTTAGCCGGCCGAGGCGGAGATCCGGGCACGGCGTCTTCATCCATCGGCTCGTCCACCCGTTTCCGGTCTCCCCGTTCCTTCCAAGAGGGCGAAAAAATGGACGGCTCGTTCGCCCGGTTCGTGGCGTTCAGACTGGATACCAGAGGACTAAAGTTTGGTGATGAGTTGACCAGACGATTGGACAGGTTTGCCGAATCGACCGGAAGTTGCTCAGCGGGTCTTTCCATCGCAACTTCAGACCCGGGAACTTCCGGTGTTTCACGGACTACGCCGTGATTCAAAGGCGCGCTGTTGGACGCTGTTCTCCAACTGGAACGGTACAGGGAGTTTTTCACTTATCGCAAACCCAAACAAACCCAACTGGAACGATACGAAAAGATTTTTATTTATCGCTAAATATTCACGAATTCCGAGAATAACCTGGTGTTTGAATCCGATGCCTCATCGACGTCCATTCGAGTCGAGGTATTAGGCGATTTCGTCCGACTCTTTACCGCCGTTGTATTCGTCCGGATACTCGCCGATTTATTAGACCCGATAGATTTATTGGCCGCCTTTCTCCTCGAGGATTTCGCGGCATCCCTCGGTGTCTTCTTGGTCGATCGTTTGCGAGCTGATTGTCGCGCTTCGTGAGACGCGAGGATCGAATCCTCCGCACTGTCGGGACTCAACGTTGAGAGCACCAGGTTAGCTTCGAACGAGGCGTGTTTCAAGTCGAAAAAGGCTGGCCTGTGTTTAAAGTTTTTTTCTTTGTTTCATCCGCATTCTCGTTCTCCCACGCATAAACTATCACTCACGTACTTTCCAGTCGTTTCGAAGTAAAGATTAAGAGGCAAGGCGACTGCCTCCGCAAAGCTCAACATCGCTCTGAACTCCTTCAGACAAAAGGTTATTTGCGTCTCCAAGGTGATTCCGTAATCATCGAACTCCCCGATTGTCACAGCCATTTGCGTCCTCGTCAAATTCGCTACTGCTGGTATAACCCAAACAAATCCAAACAAATTTCCCAATCCAAGACTCAAAAAAATCTTATAAGAAATTTGATGATTTTCCGCAATAATCTTTTAGCTCTCACAGGAATTGTCGTCGACGTAATTCCTCATCAGTAACTTCTGCGGCGTCACTTCCAGCGTTATTTCGACGACGTTCTGCTGAAAGTTTTGCACTACATCTGTCAGAATCCGGGATTTGGCTGAAAGCTTGTTTGGCATGTTGTCTTTGGTTAGCGGCGCCTGAAACAACAATTTGCTCATGACCGATCCTTGTGCATCTAAAAAATGCAGCCACTTACGCTCAATTGCTCGCAGTCTATGATCGGCAAAAAGAACGTTTTGACAACGCCATTTTTGAATCGTAGCAGAAAAATGAGCTGATCAGCGTTGGGCTCTAGCCTTATGTGGCACATTTCCACGGATTTTTCTATGACGGGCAACGACTTAAAGACTGCCATAGCGCTCTGTGAACCAAAAAGGAAAAAGTTAAATATTTCCAGGTGCGGGTACAGTTTTATTAGTATTTGTTCAACCTTCATGGATATCTTGCACTTGAGGGCATCCTCCTCGCTCAAATCACCGGAACTATAAGACGAGAAAAAGCCATCTTGGAAAGTAAAGTCGCAGTAGGCCGAATTTGACGGGCTGACCGATCTGAAGGAAAGCGTCTTCTCTCGCGGCTCGACGTACATCTCTTCGCTTATTTTTGCAAGCGCGTGGATGGCTCTTCCTAGAACTGAGAGAAAAAGTGATATTTTTGTGTAGAAAGCAGCGGTAGCACTGAAATCGAGACATAACCTAGACAAAATATATTTTGCTGTCAGAAAGGTATAGTGAACCGCAAAAATCATGACATAACCTAAAATATCAAAAACTTGAGAAACAAGATCGTAGCGATATTTTCTCCATTCAAAAAACGCACTTGAGCAGAATCGGACATAACCTCGGACCAGCGAACAAAGGTACACACAATTTAACCCAAACAAACCCAAACAATAGTACATACAATTTAACCCAAACAATAGTATAAACAAATTAACCCAAACAAACCCAAACAAAAGTACACACAATCTAACCGAAACAAACCCAAACAAAAATACACACAATTTAACCCAAACGAAGCCGTAAATAAAACTTTACAACCAACTTTTGCAATTCACCCCGGGTACAACACATTTCATCGTTGATGCTGTCGATGATCAGAAACGAACATCAGCGATATATTCCGAATAAATAACGTGACAAGGCGAGTTAACGAAACTGGAACGAGCCGGCTATTCATAAAGATTCCCGCGTTACTCAAAGAAAAAAAAACCAAAATACAGTGCAACGAAGAAATTCCGTCGGATCCGTGATCGCCGAATTTCATTGGCTAGTCAGTCGTTGAAATACCGGAAATGACGCGCACTCCCCCATGGAAAATTTCTTCCTGTCACCCTCACTTCCTGTCGCCTTTTGACACTTTGTGAATTAGACACGATATAATATTACGTCGGTATAATATACGCCCAAATCGAAAATAGATCGCCGCATTGATCGAGCCATCGCGTCTGCACGCTCGTCGTTTCGCTGATTCGAAGACTTGAACAATCATGGTAAGATTCGTTGAAATTCCGAGGTATCGCTGCGTCTCTATGATCTCGCTTTATCTAACCTCGAAATATAAACAACACGAGATTCAATTGAGAACTTCAACGACGAATCGTCGCGATTGTTGATTTTTAAAAATCGTAAAATAAATTATCGTCGTGAATTACCAATTCTATAAAAAAAAAAACACGCCGGAAGTCAGGTATAAAAAATGAGTTTATTTTTCCACGCAGCTCGTTCTCGTTTTGGGCGATTTACACATTCCACACAGATGCAGCTCTCTACCGAGTAAATTCAAGAAACTCCTTGTGCCGGGCCGGATACAGCATATCCTCTGTACCGGAAATCTGTGCACCAAAGAATCCTACGACTACTTGAAGACTCTAGCGAGTGACGTCCACGTAGTCAGAGGAGATTTTGATGAGGTAAGAGGTTTATCGTCCAATTGCCACATTGATAACGCATATTCGCTATAAGACATTAATTCTAACACTACTAATGATTATTTCTCTTAGAATCTCAATTACCCGGAGCAAAAAGTCGTGACCGTTGGCCAATTTAGGATCGGACTGTCGCACGGTCATCAGGTAGTTCCTTGGGGTGATCCCGAGGCATTGGCCCTCATCCAGCGCCAACTCGACGTCGATATTCTAATATCGGGCCACACGCACAAATTCGAAGCTTACGAGCATGAGAACAAGTTCTATATCAATCCGGGATCGGCGACCGGAGCTTACAATCCTCTTGATACGTGAGTCGCAGCCTAACCCAAATATTCTTAAACCAGATATTAATTTTATTAAATATTAATCAAGCTTTTTAATTATTTGATATTTTTATGAGATTTCTATACTTAATATTTTTATTAACCCCAATGCTTCGTATTTTAATAACTAATCGATAATACATTTATAAACATATTCCTGCAGATCGGTCATCCCATCATTCGTATTGATGGACATCCAGAGCTCGACAGTAGTGACCTACGTCTATCAATTAGTCGGCGATGAGGTCAAAGTTGAGAGGATCGAGTACAAGAAGAGTTAGGGAACGACGCTGGGATACATGTGTGACGTATCCAAAAATCGATGGATTTTCGTGCGGGATATCCAACAAGAAGCATAAAAGGACTCACTATCGGCACGCTAAACATATATGGAGCGATGAAGGAATGCATAATTTTGCACGAATTGTGCAGTTTATTTACATTGTATGATGTATCACGAGTACTGCGCGGAGTACGAAGGCTCGTTGTAAATAAAGGAATGTAGCTAAATCGGCCATTAAATTTTATGTAATAAAATCAATCAGCGGCTTTTATCTTGACATCGAAAAAAAAATGTTTCAAGATTTCGTTCCAGGTCAATATGGACACGACGTAATTACATAAAAAACTTTGTATAATTTTATAACATTTTCCCGGCTTTATTGTATTTCGCTCGCATTTTTATAAACAATTGAAAACAAAATTTAAAGGATTTCAAACTGTCGGCGGGAAAATCCACCGATAACATAAATTTCCACGTTACCGACCCGCGAATTCGAGTACCAGAGGCGCTTCGGTCGGATCTGTGCGACTTTGTTACGATACGTGTTTTGTTTTTCTTTCGCGCGAATTTGCGTATACAGATGAGCACCGCGTACGCGTAAGTTTTGAAAATTAACAATAAATGTTCCTAATCTTCATATTTATGTATATAAATTTAATATCATATTTATCAAACTAAAGATTTAATTATCGAATATAAATTTATTAATCATTCTTTATATCACGATACAATAAGTGTCAAAGAGAAAAACCTTCAGGACGTACGAAAATAAAAAGCAAGCATTAAAAAAGCTCGCTTTTTTTGCAAAATGTCTTGATGACGTCTTGATGACCCGTTCGTATGCGAATCTATCCTCAAACGATTTTCATAAAAAATGTAGCCGTGAAATAAACTGAATAAAAAAAGAAATACAACTTTTTCCGGAACGGCAGACAAGGTTAATTTTTCTCTCATCACAAAAGAGGGAAAACGTATATGGTTATCGATATCGGTTGTTTACGCGATCGATGTTTAATCATTACGTTTCGCGGTCGTTGTGCCCGTAACCGTCGAGTTGGAGTGCCGAGAGTCACGTAGTCCCTCGCGCGTACGATTCCGTCGTATCGCGTGCGTCGTACCCGACCTGAATCCTTACAACGAACTTTTATTTTTCTCTACACAAAGAGACGCATTGAGGTCCCCATTGACGTCAGTTTCCTCTCTACGATAAAACATACGCGTGTATCACACGTGCTTTATTTTTCTCGAAGCATACACATGTGCATTCAAGAAAACATTGGATCAGCGTGGCAGCTTGAACGTCACGTGATAGAGGTATCGATTGTCAAGCGTCGGGAGGAATACGTTGAATGAGGCACTGAATGTTTCGTTTCGCAACCGCTCGGCGGCGCTGCGATCGAGTGTCCAAGATCAGGCGCATGCGCACTGTGCGCTCTTTCCCCGCGGTCGATTCGAAAGCTGCTTATTGCTGAATAGTTTCAAACGACCGCCGTGGCGGCAGTAGCGTCGCGTAGCGACAACCACGTGCGGCGTTGAGCGAGGGTGCGGCGCGCATGCGCGTTCGCTCGCGGTGGGGACGCCAAGTTCGCGAGTATCCTTACAAAAAGGGCCTCAACCGCTTGTTTACGTTTAGTTACGAATGAACAGTTGTGCACGATCGAAACGCAATCGAGTCTCGATTATCGCGAGAATAAATATATATATACAAAGAGATTTTCTCTTTCGATTTGTTTAATTGTAAATTGAATGAATTAACGAAAGTTAAAATGGCCACTTTGATCCTTCGCGCCGGATTACGCTCCGCGCTGTCCAAGGGATTTTTCGAAAAGAGAATGCTGACAAGACTCGGCGTCGCGAGAGAGAAGAGCTTTGCGAAACCGAGCGAAACCCATCAGGTAATACCGGTTTCTTCTCGAGGTCACCGATTTCCATTTTTTTTTCTTTCGTTACGCTCGGTGATATCCTCCGTCGACCGATAATTCATCCCTTTCTCCAATTTTTCATCATACTCGATTAATCGACGTTAAAAAACGTCGTAATTGTCGACGGTTATTTTTTTTCATCTCGTGATGTTTTTTTCG
This sequence comes from Ophioninae sp. B BG-2022a, assembly GCA_030522765.1. Lineage (NCBI taxonomy): Eukaryota > Metazoa > Arthropoda > Insecta > Hymenoptera > Ichneumonidae > Ophioninae sp. B BG-2022a. The sequence goes on along the minus strand of JAPYZJ010001298.1, from coordinate 8,349 downwards.
ACCGCCGAAACGGCGATCGCGCGACCGTTGCTTAGCAACCCGCGACGCATCTGCGAACTATTTGCCGTTGCCGCGTGCATTGCCTGCAATAAGTATAAATCTCGTAATACGATCCCATCTGGATTCAAGACATGTCACGTGATCGGGCACATACGCTATCGACGATCTCACAGGCTGTGAAGAATATCAAGAATTAAGATCGAAACGATTAAAAGACGATTACAAAATTAATACGCAGGTGGCTAGAGTCCCGGAAAGTTGCCGAGTCCCGGTACATCTTTGCATCCATTTTTGCATCCACCGATACGCAACACGGATTCTATAATACGTTTCATATGTTAGAGTCCTTTCTTGATTTTGGATTCGTCTGTCGGTTCACACACGAGTATCCGCAAGTCCGACATTTTTTTTTGGAGATTTTAGAAACTATTCTAAAATGATTTTGCCGGTTTTGGAATTTTCGAAATATTTTGGAAACTTCTAGAAAATTTTAGAAGTCATTTTTGAAAGTTTTAGAATCTCGAAATGTTTTTAGATTTTCGAGACGAAGTATATCGATGTTAGATTCTAGATTTTATCATTTTTGATTTTATCGCTTTTGGATTCCGTTTGGAAACCGCTTTTTAAACCCAAACTTGGCTTTCAAATTTTAGAATCCATTTATCGCACATTTTGAACGGTTTCTTAAACGAATGTCTAAAATTAGTTAAAAAAAAAGAGTTCTAAAATTTATTTCTAAAAGCCTTGAGGGGATTGTTGTGAGTCAATGTTTGGAATTTCAAATGGTTTGTAAAATTGAATTTCAAGTTTTCTCGTCTGTCGATCGGTTCGTTTTCTGTCTCTGTTATCGAACGCGTTTAAAGTGGCGTAGATATTACGTACACGTGCTCGCAAAGAAACGCTGCTCGCTCAGTTGAAGTGCAATCTCCATGAAAGCGTTGGGTTAACGAACTCGTCTGAACCTTGGATCGCGACTTTCCGTCGTTTGTTCTATGCTACTCGTTGGCAGCCTGCATAGTCGCGGAAAATGCACGCACCGCGACGACGATAAACCTCGTTGAATGCAATTATGCGGGCGTGTGGAAAATAAAACGAAAAAAAAAAAAAAAAGGAAAATCCTCTCACCCGGTGTTTTTGTCGGACTCTGATGAAAACACGTGAAGAAGTTTCAATGCACAGTCTTTTCGCTTTCGCAAAATGTAGGTCGCGGCAACAGAATGACGCTTTGAAAATCAAGCTCGAATGTTTTCTTTTTTCGTTGAATTATTCCTTTCAATTTTTTTCGATGCATTTTTCGATGCAAAAAAAATCGAAAAAAAAAACGAAATTTTGAAATGAAAAAAAAACGTGTTTTTTGGATTCGTTCCGTGCTTTTGACGAAAATTCGATTATATTCGTAATCAGCAGAAAATTTCCGGTTGGATAGACCTTTTCAATAAATATTTAAGTATAAAAATTTAAAAAAATATATTTATTTAATTTCATAAAAGAATGAATAAAAAAATGATTCTTTTTAAAAAAAATCAAAATCAAAAAATCAAAAATAAAAAAATTAAAAAAATAAAAATGAAATTAGTAAAATAATTTTCGTTCCGATTTCTCCCGGTCCAGCTAAACGTTTCGTCTTCGTTTTCCTCGTGCTCGCGTGCATCGATAATTTCGGTTTCCTTGTCCACATCGGGGGTCAAGGAGGCGTTGATTACGCGATAGAAAACGAGGAATTCGGGACGCGACTTCGACGATCGAACGAATACAATCGTATCTTTGTTCCCTCGTCAAATCGTATTTTAATTAATGACAGCTATCGTCATAATCGGTTGCCATAATCGTTGGAACCGGACGTTTCAGTACACGTTGATGACGAGGGCCATGTCTAGCAAAAGGAACGTCCATCACACGATAGCCTCCGCCTCCGTGGAGGAAGAGAGCGACAGCGACAGCGATTCTGACGGTGAACAAGACCGAGTGAGTTGCCATTCAAATTTTATTCAAAAGTTCATCCGATTTTTTACCTTCAAGGAAAAAAGTTTGGATTTGTTTGGGTTTCCAAAGTTTCAAGAAAAAAATTTTTTTTTTTATACATTTGCTTTACCCAAAATAAAAATAACAAAATGAAAAAAAAATTTGATACATTTGTTTAACCCGATAAAAAATAATGACAATTACACAATAATTAATAGTATTATTATTATTGGCTTATCAAAAACATTCAACTGAGTGAATTCGTCTTTATTGGACATCGAAAAATCTTTCTCTTAATCGAGAGGAGATCAGCGATCAATTTTCTTTATGGGCGAAACTCGAAGTGTGGATTGGAATTCTCTCCGGGCGATTGGAACGACGAGTCTGAAATTCACAGCGGCGACTCGACGTGCTCGGTCAAGCATACGAAATGGGGACCGACACGCTCGTAAGAAATGGGAAGAAGAAAAGCAAAGTAAAAGAAAAAAACACGACGACAACAACAACAACTCGAGAGACAAAGATCTCGGGGGCGTCTGTTCCGCAGATGGCATGAAAAAAATGGATCGGGCGGTTTTTGGCCAACGATGAAGTCACTTTTGTCCATAGCCACGTTCGTGACGTGACTGTCGAGCAGGAAAAAAAAGGAACGAGTTGAAAGAAACGTAGGATGTGAAAAATTATGGACGACCGTTTCCGAGACCAACGATTTCGTCCATTTTCACGCTAGCTTTTGTGTAACCCAAACAAACGCATTTTAGCAAAAAAAAAAAAACGAAAAATTTCCCCTAGAAAAATAATTATTTAATTGTTTAAATATTCGATGTTTTTTTTTTAACGTTCGAAGGTCATTAATACCGACAATTTTCAAGCCAGCTTTTCTTTAACCCAAACAGAATCGAAACACAAATTATTTCACCTAATAGTTCGTTTTTCAGAAACGAAGCTTTTCGTTTGCCATTTTTGTTCGAAGGATTTTCATTTTTATTTTGTAAATTGAAGAAACAAGATAGAATCGAACAATTGGAAATATAAATAAGAAAATTCAATTATTTCAATATTTAGTCGATTTATCTTCTTCGACGAACCCAAACAAACCCAAACAAAAAGAGTCAATAAATTGGAGATATAAACAAGAAAACTAAATGATTTCAACATTAAGTCGATTTATCTTTTTCGAGGAGGAAAAAAAATTAAAATGATTGCCGAAAAAAAAAACCAGTCGGGAACGAGAATAAATATCGTTTTACCTTGATCGCTGCCCAGCGTCGAAATCACTCCTGGCCATTCCGAAAGAGGAAACCAGTCGGGCGTTTTTTTTTTTCGAGGCGAAAAGGAAAGCCCTCCGAATCTGGATCGAAGGTCGGCTTCTCACGACACGTGCATCCGAAGCTACCTTCAATTGAGTAATTCTATATCGATCTTTCGTGGACTTTTCATAATCCGTGATAAATTTATAAAATTTCATCGTCCCTCGTTTTTTCCACAGGTTCGGGAACGACATCGAAGGGCACGTTTAATTCTTATGGAAAAAAATCGAAAAGATACACAGCGGGACTTTTTCCCAAAGAATTAGGAACGTCGAAATTTTTACCGAACGGTTCCGCTCGGAGGCAAAGATTACGCGTGTCTGTATGAATACATAGGGCATATCTCTGAAACAGATAAAAATGCGGCGATCGCCGCGACCTGCGTGTCTGACCCTCGGATTCTGGCGTTCACGGTGTGTGCATGAATATTCATATTTCGATTCTCGAATTAATCGAACACGCTTCGATATTCTCGTCATCGCGCCGTAATTTTTATAAAACAAACTTTTTCTTTTCATTTTTAACATCTATTCTTTAACCCAAACAAACTGTTTTTTGTCTTTTTTTTTCAATTTGTACTTCAATACTCACACATAAAACTATCATCGAAAAATATAGGAGTTTATAAATAATGAATATACAAATTTGCAATGAGACTGAAAATAATCTCACAGTGAGATAAAAGGAAAAAAAATATTCGTGAGAAAAGATTTCATCGTTAAAATGCAACAATAATAATAATAATAATAATATATTCTGTAAAATTGCCGATCCGATAGAAACCTGTGAAAGGGACGGATTAGAATCAGATTTCCACACGTGTTATTAGCGTTGAAGTAACGGGACGTTGTCCTTGAATTCGGCCATCGCCACTTTAGAACGCAACGCTACCACCCTTGGTTGGAAAAAATTGTGTTTTTTATTTTCCTTTCGATCCGCCAATAATTTTTGTCCTCTTCGATATCGATAACGATCTCTCGGTCCGAACAGTGTCCAACCGATCCGGGTGTACGTGTTGTTCCGTGGGCGACTGAAAGATGGAAAAGAGGAGGAAAAAAAACAAGGCGTTCGACGAGACTCTGCACTGGGTGTATAAATATGTATTATCATCGACAAAGGTTATCGCGAACGACGTGGTGTTTATCAGCCTTCACCTAAATTCGATTCCAGTATTATTACCGTCCTTTATTACCGCACGTTATTCACCATCGCCACGAGATGCTGCGGAACGAACGGGATTTTAACAATTCGAAAGATTTTGTCCATTTTTTTTATAACTGTTTCCAATTATTTTTTATTTAGATTTGCTAGAAACGTGTTTTTTTTAGTGCCAAACGGTTTTAGAAGGAAGGCGGAAGTTTAGGACTCGTTTTGGGATTATTGAAGAAATTGATGAGGTTTTTCGAGTTTCTAGAAATGGTTCTAGATATCTCGCATTTTTTTCTGAACATTTCTTTTTCGGTTCTGATTTTTCGATTTTTCAGTACTCCTCGGTATTCTTGAATTTTGTGAACTTTTTTTTTTACAATCATTTAGGATTTTTTAAATATGTTTTTAGAAACCGATGATTTTTTTTGGACTTGCTTAGTGTACATAATTATCCCCGGCTCTTTTTTTGTCATTTCTAACGAATCCTTGTTTCCAGGGCCAATCGGAATTCTGGCGAAGGAAAATGCGGACTCTGCACAGCCACTTGGACGTGAACAAAGACGGGGTGATAAGCTACGACGACTTCATGCTTTTGGGCGAGCGTTTCGCCGAGCTCGGTCATCTTAACCCACACTCGAAAGAAGAATTCATCAAGTGTCTCGAAGTGAGTCGAATGTCTGCACGAGAAAAGGAACCGGTTGTGGACGGTCGAATTTATAAAAATTCAAAATTTTGCAGGTCATGTGGGTGGAACAATGGGGCGAGATCAGTCCTTATAACCTCGTGGGCGTCGAGCAGTATCTCGAAGAGATGCATCACGTGCTCAACGATTGCTCACTGAAAAAGAAATGCCACAATTTCTTACCCTTTCTCTTCAAGGTACGAGTTTCATTCTTTATATCGAATTAAAAAAAACATTTTTTAATTCACAATCTTCTGATTTTAATTGATTTTCAAAAATGCAATTATCTTTTATTTTGATTTGATTGAAATAAATCGTAATCTAATTATCATTTATTCATTAATAATAATAATAATAATAAATGAAGCGTTAATTAATGTTTGCGATTAATTTAATTATCAAGTTAATTATTGTTCAATAAATATTTGTATCAGTTTATTTTCACAAAATAATCAAATTCAATTTCGTCAAATGCAAAAAAATAGCGTAAAAATTTCGTATGTCGATCGAAGAATTTTTTTCGATCATCCACATCGTTAATTGATAAATTTTTCTTCGCAGGCTGTGGATAAAGATGGAAGCGGTGAAATTTCGGTCGAGGAGTTCAAGCTTTTCTTCCAGTGCCTCGGTCTCCACAACGACGTGAGTATCGACGAGACTGAAACAAATGAACATTTTTTTCCCTCGTGCTCGGCTGATTTCTGTTTTCCTCTTTCTACAGCACGCGGTTGTTTCGTTCGCTTACATCGATACGAACGAGGACGGCAAAATAAGCTTGAAGGAATTCGTGAAGTTGGGCCGTGACTTTTTCCTGACGGAAGATCATTCCAGACCCAGCAAACACTTCTGGGGACCACTCGTTGACTAGCTCGAAACGGCGGTGCCGAAAAGAGCCTGCACGCTTTTAATGCAAACATTGTGATACATTCATGCACACTTAATCGCTTCGACTATTATCACCGATCGGTGATAAAGTACCGATAGATTTCGAATCCATTTACTATATTAATATTTTAAGACTTGACTTTATACATACGTATACGTAAGGGAAAAACAATTGGAGGGTCGCGTAGAATAAATACCTTACTGATTTGTAAAAGCCTGCATTATTTGTCACGACTTTTCGGGCGTCGCTCAATGAGGCCCACGAAACGTCGATTTTCATAAGGGTGATTCACACATGTTTATTTTCACAAAAAATTCGCGAGTCACTAACGCGGTGAATTTTCGTTGCACGTTTGAAAAATTTCGGAAGTTCACGTTTTTTTTCATAAGAGGCGAAATTTGTCTCCGGACAGCCCTTTAGCAATAACTCAGTCGAGCGTTGCAACTCTTGATTCCTCTTTATCCGGACACAGGCGTACAAAATTCTTCACACGCAATAATTTAACTAATCATCAAACACTCTGTCTCCCCTTCGAACGGAATCAATTTAGCTTCGAGTTTTACTTTTTCTTTCGTCGTCCTCCTTTCTCGATTCACGAATACAAAGTCGACCTCACTTTCGTGTTTTGCGAAGGGAGAAACCCTCGCCAGTGAACGCCTTGAATTCATCGACGTCTTTGGACTGAAAATCAAGCATCAGCGAGATTAGAGTAAGCAGAGGGAAAGCAACGATGAGGGAGAAAAAGCGAACGAACCTCCTTATTGTTAACAGGCTTAATGTTTCGTAGAAATCTCAATGTTCCAATTTTGTAGTCGTAATCAGGAATGCCTCTTACGTAGACTGGCTTACTGACTTGATTTTCCATTTGGGCTGAGTCCTTTCGTTTTTTTCCGTCCAACCGATTGCCTTGGCCTTTAAAAGCTACGAAGCCTGTTGGATCCGGCATCATGTCGACGGGATCTATAGTGTTCTCGTCCTTCTTGATTTCTCTCTCAGGCTCCTTGTAGCCGACAGGCGCTGCAAACTCAACGTTCATGTCGCACTCGATGATGCTGACGGCTGGACCGGGACGGGTCTCCAGAACGCACATTTCGTATATTCGTTGATTGTAGCGGATCGCGATTATGTCACCTGTCGTCAAACATGCGAAACTTCGCAAACCATTTTCCAGTACAGCCTTGGGATTCGTTATGTCCAAAAAGTCTTCGGACTGCGGCTGGAAGCGCGAAAAAGTCGCGACAGGCAACGAGACGCTCTCGATGTTCAGAATTTCACCCTCGCCAAGGAAGAGATTGTGCATCATCTGAGAACCAGGAATTATACGAGGATAACGATATTTGGTTGATGCTTATCTTTGATTGATAAATATCAATCAATTTGATGTTGATGGGGAGTTATCGTCGATTGGCATTGAGCGCTTTGATCCGAAATAAAATGTACTTTACCCAGTAGGGAAGATAGACCTTTCCTTCATCCGCGACAAATTCCAGTACGCCGCAGTGCGTTATACGATTAGTTTTCTTGTTGGTGAGCTTAAACAGCATAGGATAAACGATGTTCAGTCTCGTTAGTTGTTCCAGTGCGGAGGGAGGCATGATAACTGCGAAAACGAACAATTACCCCGCGAAAAAAAGTCAAATGCGAATACGCTGTCAGGTGAGTGATAGAATAGAGGTGTACTTACTTTTGCCGCCTCGTTCAACGTCCTGTCGGTCGTTCCCGGGCAACATGGACACGGAAAAACATTTGTACTGTGTATTGAAGGGCCTTGGTATATCCGGGAACATGTTAAACCCAAACTGAAAATGAAATGTCATCGTAACACCTTAACCTCACTTTTTCTCGTTCTCAGCGAACGTAATATTTTTTTATAAATATCACGGCTTCTAGTTCTTTACCATTGTGATGTGTTTATCGTAATTATCGTCGGGTAAATCTAAAATCACAGAATTCTCGGGAACTGGCCGCAATTTTCCGTTGACAATTTGGATTCTTGGATTTTGGAACGGATTAAGCGCTTTGCGTCTGACAGCGACGCTGCTAACGACGGTGTTATACCCGAAGTGTTGAAGATAAGAGATCGGCCTACTGAAGCTCGAAGTGTTTAGTCTCGCGGCCGCGCAGGCAGCGCTGTGATCGAGTGGGTGAGGAGTTTTTGCGTGTTGCCACTCGATACTAGCACTGCATAGTGGTGAAAGCACGTACCAAAATAAGCTTCATAGGCAGCAAGTGTCAGAGAGAGATGGGCAGCTACTGAGGCTCGGAGTGTTTCAGCCCGTGGCCGCGCAGGCGGCGCTGTGATCGAGTGGGTGAGGAGTTTTTGCGTGTTGCCACTCGATACTAGCGCTGCATAGTGGTGA
>JAPYZJ010001297.1:0-28891 GCA_030522765.1 Ophioninae sp. B BG-2022a | reverse complement strand
GTCTCTCCTCGAGTATCTTGAGAAAACAGACTATTACAGAACATACACTCTGTATCTTCTGAGGCAAGAGCTTCCAGTCCTATAGCAGCATCATGCTCAGTGTTTGTATCAAAATGTACTTCTTCTTAGTATTCTTTCATATTCCATATTTAGACCCCACGGACTGTCCATATTTTTAAATTTCCAACTAATCAATACTTATATCAGTTTTTTTTACTGAACACAATCAGACAAGAAAAAACCTATAAAACAACAAAAAGAACATGTAATTAATGCATAGTTATAATAATAACCTTATTATTTCCAATCACGTTGAGAGAAATACTTATTTTTTACTAGCTTAAAAACTTTTACCACAGCACCAAAGAAAACACTCTCACCACGGGCGCAACGTTTGCCCGACTGACAAGTTGAAAACTGAACGCGAGTGTAATGATGGAAAGACACAGAAGATCACTATTTTCTGCAGCTAGGAGTATTAGATTTTGAGAAATGGCGGTATTCCATTTTAGGGATCCTATTCCATATTTGATTACATTCCTCTAAATATTGCCATGGTTTCGGTTCAACCTGCCAATACACTTTTACGATATTCATTTTTTTCACAATCACTCGAATTCGTAACAACCTGATCTCGATGGTATCAGAAAAAACTCAATTTCCAAATCAAACGTTCGCAATTCGAAAGTTTGCCGGATATTGGGTACCCCAAACAAAAAGGAAAACCAAAAAGAGGTGCTTTTGGTTTCCAGATGTGTATCAGCGAAGGACTCGGTTCTCGAAGCGTCCTTAAAGGGAATCAGCTTACGTAGCAAGAGTGGAACACCATTGGAAATTCTGGAACGATTTTGTCCCATTGAAGGGAACTTCCTTTCTGGAGCACTCGACTCGAAATCGATACGCCCTTTTACGGTTCGGTACAACGCACACACAATGATGCACGGTCTGCGGGCATTATACTCGGAAATAATGAAATAGAGGCATTGACTGAAGAGAGAGAGAGAGAGAGAAAGACTTTGGTAGGGGGGAGATTGGATGGTCCAGCGGTGAAATCATGTACATCATCCGGAGCGCCGACCATAATATCCCACATGTAGCACGGTCAGAAATGTTCCCCGACGAGACCGTAAACATAAATTCAAGCGAGCATTGTGTCGACAAGCATTGTTGTATATAACGGTGTGTAGTTAATACCTGCGTATTTTGCACGGGAACGCCGAATGTCTATATATGAGAAATACACACGATCCCAAGAGTACTCGTATATGCCACGAAATGCTACACGTGCAAAAACGGAAAATCGAGGAAAAACGTCAGTGGGTGATGGTAGATATATATACGTATTTTTTAAACTTTTTTTTTGCTTCTTTTTACTTTGATAATAAAAGACTGAATACAATACAGTGGAAGCTCAAATGATATGGAAATTTAAAAATTATAGTGATATTCACTGATCGTGGAAAATAATACAATTCCAGGGACCAGTTTTTATTACTGGCTTATCCAATTTTTTGTTGAAATATTTTTCAACCCGCTAAGTGATTATGTTTTTTAACAACTTACGTATAGTTATTCATGAAATTAGTTTTTTATTTTTTTAGTTTCTTGATTTATTGTTTAACTTTTTTATTTCATTCTTTAGCGTATTCATTTTGCTATTTTAATGTTTTATTTTATTTTATTGTTTTTTAAAGTATTTCATTGAATAACGAATTCATAGTTTATTAATATTTTAGATGTCAAACTTGATATTAGTAAAATACTCAATATTATATATTATCTTATTTAAAAAAAAATACAAAAATTAAAATTTCGTAGTTAAATGTGCCTCGAAAAATTGGCAAATATACGTACACGAATATACTAAATTTAAGAGAATTTCTCATTTTTTATTTTCAATTTCGTTGATTTCCGTTGATGCAGATATCGGCCCAATTTTCAATTGATTCCAGAATTAAATTGGCGAATCCACTTTTGTGATTCACCAAAAGTCACCCTTCGAGATGATGCGTCACAGACGCGATATTTGGAATTCACCCCCTTCGAGACCACTGATTTCGAACGAGTCCAGAGATGATGAAAATATCGGGTCATAGAAACAACGACGTTTCCAGATAGGGACATTTTTTTATCCTTGGGTACTAAAATACTATCTGCTTCAAGATATCCCCGTTGGCCGCAACTTTTCCTCTCTCGACTTATTTCCCTTCACCCTTATGCCCCCTTCCCCTCTGCCCTTTCGCAATTCTCGTTTCTTTTGTTTACTCCAAAAATGTAGGGTTTTAATATTTTTTTCATCCCCGGCAAGAGAGAAGTCTTGGCTCTTTGGTTTCGATCCCTATCGACCTACAAGCCTATCGAAACTACCCCGTGGGTTCCAGTTATCGTCGTCTTTCTCGGACGAAGAAAAAGTTGGCTCGTAAAACGCGTCGAAGGTAATCGGATAAGTTCCCGAATACTCGGATCCACAGCTCGGATCTTTGGTACTCACGGGACATTTTCGATTCTCCATTTTTTTCGAGTTCCCATTTTGAGTCAAATTCGACCTAAAGGAAATAAATGAATATTCTCAATAAATTTTCAATGTTTAAATCAGTTTTAGTGTAAAAGTATTTGGCATGAGAAGAAGGATGGAAGGTCCAAATTATAATTATTTTTCACGATACATGAATCGAATTCGACTCAATGGAAATTAATATAAAAATATCCTGGATAAATTTTTAACGAATATTTAATTTATTGTAATAAAAAAAAATTTGAACTACGGCATTCAAGAAATCATTTAAAAAAGTTCTTTACTTAGCGATAAAAAAAATTCCCAAATTATCACTTTTAAAAACAATGAAAATAAAAAAATCATTGATGCAAACTTCGATCTCCCAGGGGTGGGAATAATTACAAAAAAACCCAAACAATAATGAAAAAACATTCCAGTCATCAGGTCCCCCACTCTTTGGAATCAAAATGAAAATAAGTCACAAAAACAGGCTTTCAAGCTGAGACTGAAAATCAACTGTAGCGGTGGCCCACCTATGCATAATTGTCGACAATAATTTTCGTTGCATCCTAACGACCCAAACTTCGTTATAAAATTCATAGTTCCCATGAGGCTTTTCTCTGTGGCACTTAACCTTTTTAGTCGCCCCTCGATCAACTCATTTTTATTCTTTCAAAACGGTAGTCAAAAAAAAGGCCTGGGGTGGAAAAGTCACGTGGGGGGTATAAATCCAAAAGCTGTGAGAGCACACGACCTCAAAAACGTTTATGAGTTTGTGCTTAGCCCCAAACAAAAATTCAGGAGCAAACGCCGCTGCTTCGGTGATAAAAAATGTTTCCTCGGAATATAAAAACGGTCGACTGTTTCTCGTGGATCGTCGATATATCGAGTGATCGATGGATGGGACACGTATGTGACGTAATTTAACAGTCGAAATTTTATGCGCTCATGACTTTCATCCCCTTACCGCCAAATATTCTCGGGTCGTATACAGTTTATACGTTTTTACGAATACACGAAATGAAAGAGGGCTGCGCGTGCGCGCATAACCCCCGTTCGAGAACGAAGAAAAAAAAAGGCGAGACGGGGTGCGAGCGTTTATAGCCACGAGTGAGACTGAATAATTCAAAAAAGTTTTACGACCTCGGGACGATTTCACGAATGGCATTTTCCCTCGGTATTATCGTGAATTGGGGGCGCTCCTGATTTTACTGGAGGCATTCTCTCATAGCCGTGGTACTCTGAGGATTTTCGAAACACCACGTGGCCCGCTCCTACCGCATTCTCTTGCGGAACGAGTATCAAGGAGAAGCAAAAAAAAAAAATTTCAAAAATTTTACGACTCTTCGCAGCAGCCAGTTTCTCCTGCTGTGACAAAAACGCATTCGTTATTTCTGGCCCATGGAGGGTCGACGATTCCGAAACTGAAATTTGGTTGTTGAATGGGGCATAATGGAGGAAGGAGAGAGGAACCGAGAGAGAGAGAGAGAGAGAGAGAGAGAGAGAGAGAGATTGATTGATTGATTGATAGAGTTTACTATGCCCTAGGCATTTGTGGAGCAAACTAAAAAATAAAAATAAAAATGTACACTTTAAACAAAATCGAAATTAAATATACATGGAAAACGAAAACAAAAAAAAAAGGTAATTCTTACAAAAGAAAAAGAAAAATGCAAATATCATGTAAATGAAGACTTCAAAAATATGAACAAAGGAAGGACGTGTTGAAATTTGTGAAACAAGTTACGTGAGAGAAAAAGAGAAAGAAAAGAGCCATAGGAGGTGGAGGGTGGGGGGGGGGGAGAACGCGGGTGCCAGGCGAGGGGCGCAACTTTTTTGATCCGGGGCTTGTCAGTGGCTGTCTCTAATTCAGGGGATAGGTGGACAGTTTTCTTTCGTTACCCGAGGGTGGAGTCATTCTTTTTTTCCCTTTATACACGCCACATTTATGCTTGTGAAAAAAAATGGCGGTTTATTCATTGCAAAATGATGATGAAGACGACGAATTTATTTTTTTCTTCAATTAATAATTTTTGCATTGTTCGAAAAAACGTAGTGCATATGTATCTCTTTATAAATAAGGATTGTAATTAATTTACTTTTATCTGTAATATAAATAACTAATTAATCATGGATTATTAACAATTAATAAATGAATTAATAATTGATACCTACTAGATAATTAATTATTATTTGTCGTTTATCTATATACTAATAATATCAATACTATTTACATTATATGAGTGAATTTTCCCAGAAGTCTGACATATATTTTTAATTATCCGAGATATCGATATATATCGATCCAACTATAATTAACAATAATGAAAACAAAAAACTGTCAACATTTTTTCCATACATTTTTTTATATTCACTTTTTTACACTCTTTGCTGCCATCATCATCATCATCATCATCATCATCATCATCATCGTGAGTAAGTCACCGCATGATGGAAGATCGTTTGGCGGATTCATCCAACGAAATAAAAAAACAATGGAGTGTTTTTACATGCCTATCTTTTTTCGAGGTTTTTTTCTCCGATAGGAAATGGAGGCACGAAAGAATATTTATTTCTGTCTATAACGACGATGACTAGGTGGTAACGGAACTGCCACTAGAGGAGAAGGAAAAGACGATGACGAGTTTTGCTGTATCACGATCGGAAATTCGAACGAGGCACAAATCCATAAAGATTAGCGATTTTTAATGGATCACGCGGGCTATAAATTTCGTTCGCGATAGGGGATCACAATCTTGGCAATCACGACCTGGAGAAACGAATAGCGAATAAAAAAAAAAAAGAATCCGTGTGATTCACTGCTCTACATATACAAGTTTAAGCACCCATGTACATTCTTACATTCTTACGTTCTTACATTCTACCGTACCCGAAATGGTTCCCATTATCTTTTATTTTCTCAGGCAGGATTATGCAAACCCGAGTCATTAACGATTTTCATGATACTTCCCCAGCTATCTGCGTTATCTCGAATCAAATTAAGGAATCCTATTCATTAAGATTACCTTTGCATCAACCCAGATTAGACTGGCGCATCAACCAGAAAAAAGGTACTTTTGGAACCCTCGTGTAGAAGAGACTTGGAGTTTTCATACTTAGAACAAAACGAGATTTTGTTTGTTTTTTTATTTTTTTTTTACTAGTCTGGAAAATCATATTTGCATATCCTGCTTATCAATTGTTAAATAAGGATTCTGTAAAGGCATGGGTGATTTTTGCAGTTTAGGATTTTGTATAACATTTGGGAAATTCAATTTGCAATTTGTATCGTTGGGATACAACGACAGTGATGAATTATTAATTGAAATTTTCTTTGAGAGATATGAGCTGCGAAAAATCATGGAAATATTTTTTTCGATTTCAATTAATCCAATTACTAATTGTCCTAATATTGTCTTATTTTTAATAATAGAGAAAGTAGTTAAAAACAAGTAATAAACAAGAAATTCATTGCCTTCAAACCATCGAGACTTCAAACCCAGAAGACTCCTGTTCGCAACGGAATATTGGATTAACTGAGAGAAGTGTGGGCAGAGAGTCAAAGTCAATTTTCAAGTCAATGAGTCAATTTTCGATATTCACGACCATTTCGCAATTTTGCCATATTCAACGAGAAATACATAAATAAGCGTGAAAATGGTGACTTCGTCGAAAACTACGAAAAATTCACATTTTGGTCGAAAAATCCGTCGAAGTGTTTCGAGACCCAAATTCTCAATTTTGTCATATTTGACGAGAAACACATAAATAAGAGTAAAAATCGTGACTTCGTCGAAAAATACGAAAAATTCTCATTTTAGTCGAAAAATCGGTCTAAGTGTTTCGAGGCCCATATTCGCCTATCTCGCGATTTTGAGGCCGAAATCGACGAAAATGAGTTTTCGATTTTCACGACCATTTCGCAACTTTGTCATATTCAACGATTAAAACAAATAAGCGTAAAAATGGTGATTTCGTCGAAAACTACGAAAAATTCACATTTTCTCTCTTCACAATTCAAAAAAGGATTCAACTGCGAAAAGTAATTACTTGAAAACTTACAACGGTATAAGTAGGTCTGAGGAAACTGAGGAAATACCAATAACGGTAGTTTTATTTGAAATCATCAATGGCGAACGTAAGATCGATTTGACACAGAACGGCTCACACATTGGTGATTTGTGCTCGGCAGGGTACGTTACCACAGCTACGCAAACGTTACTCACCGGCCATAAAACTTTTCATATCTGACGCGCTATACCCCTCATTTCTCTCTCTCTCTCTCTCTCTCGGCGTACACCACATAGGTAACAAAGAGTAATTTCATTGTGAGGTCTGGCGGAGCCACCGTTAACCGGAAGATAAGAGTGAATGAGTGCTCTCTCAATTTGTCAGTTTCTGTTTACCAGCGATGATTCTTCCAAAAGTAGCGGTTTCTTCTATTCTTGCTTTACAAAAAAAGGCATTTCGAAAAAAATCAATCGGCGATGCAAAGTTATGCATGAAAAAAATCGTCAGAGTTTACTGGGATCGAACATTTGGACTACATAATCCCGAGATAAATGTTCGTTCCAATGTTAGGGTACACATTGGAATGTTCCACTAGTTCATTGTTAGTCTCGAGAAAGCTCAATGGTATGGAACTTTCATCGCTTCTTTTCCATCTCATTATGCTTTTCAATTAAACGTCCCGAGTAATTGCCAAGGCCTCTGTGCCTCTCTCAATTTACGAATTCATTCGAGAAGTTAAAAGAACATTTCCTCGACTGCCTAACCCAAGAGACTCGTGTAGGGCTCTTAACAGTTGTACAGGTTGTTTCAGGTGGAATTCAGCCATTTTTTGGAATCAGATCGAAGTACATTTGTCATTATCAGCCCGAATGACCTCAATAGCGTTCAATCGGAGTCTTGAAGCCAATGCAATTGGCTCGAGGACCAATTGATCAACTGTCCAGGCCAATCAGTAAAAGATGGAATCACCAGAGGTGGGGTTTATCATATCTGGACAGTACTCGAAATACTGGTATGGATGTATTTGATCATTTTGGGTTCTTTTGCGAAACTGGGAAATCTGTGGTCTCAACGAATAAGATCGACTGCCTCCAACGAAATGCATGCATATACCTGTACGTACAGATTGTCACACGTACATGAGACTTTGGGTGATGTGCGTGTGTTTGGCAAATGAGATTGCGGTTAGAAAACGCTTTTAATACGTCATATACGTCTGGAGAAAGAGAGTAAAGGTGGGAGGGAAGGAGTGAGATGTATATACGCCAATACGATGGTGGACGAATGGGCTAGGATGAGAGAAAAGAAGAGACAGCAGAGAGGTACCGTATATGTGTAGCGCGCAGTGCCAATTTCTCGAAATCCCCGAGAGAGATTTCTCCGCTTTCACAAGCATTCAGTACGCCATTTTGGCCATATAAAAGCTCTTCTGGAAGCTCTCACGAGTCACTCGGGCGAGCCCTTGGAGTTTTCCATCTACGGTATAAAATCTCCTTTTCTTATTCCTCGTCGTCTGTCGTTGGCGTCGTCTAGGAGAGTCCAAACGTATTCATATACACGCATGAAAGAAAAAAGTGTAAGAGGTGGAGAGGAGGGAACGCGGCAGGGGGGGGGATAGGCAGAGATTCAGAAGGATCGAGGGAAACAGAAGGTGGGAGAGCGAGAGACTTCAAAAGTTTTCCCTCGCCAAAGAGGACTTCCGCTTTTGCGAAATTTCTTACTCTATCTGCTGATGCAGCGAATTTTCCAGGCTAGAGTGGAATGAGAGATAGTAGGGAGAGAAGAGAGAGAAGCTTGATTCTCGATGGAGTACGAGGGTGGACTGTATCTGTAACCAAGTTAACGACGACGAGAGTGAAAAGAGAGAAAGAGAGCAAGCGATATAAAGAGATAGAGAAAACAGGAGAGTCAAGACGTACAAGTTTAGCGGGCATTTACGAGCTTTCGTCGAAAAGCGCGAGTTCGTGATGCTGTAAAATGTTAGGAGGCGCGAAGGGAGGATCCACTGGGGTATTGTAGAGACTGTGGGGTACTGGGGATGAAAAGGGGCGAAGAGAGGGGGCTGAGGAAGGGAAGGGTTGGCGATGAGAAAACATACGAGAGTTTGGGTATCTCCGAGGCGATTATTAATCGACCCTGGGACGACAGGTAATTTACATCTCCACGAGGAGGAAGAAAAAGATTCGTCGCGTTCGCTTTATTAAGAATTACGATCGCGGCGACTCTAGGCTTCTCTCCAACTCCCGTATATACTCTCTGACTTTGTCTCGGTTTTCTATCATTTTTTTATTCTCTTTTGATTTTTTCGTTTTTTTCGTCTCCCAGTCACCCATTTTTTCTCACTCTTTTCTCTCCGTCTTGGTTTCACTCTCGCCCAAATTGCGCCTTCGTGCCTGCGGCCAGTCGAGGCCCCAACGAGAATCCGAGATCCGCTCTCTCAGAGTTGGAAGAAAAGACATCACACAGGCCTCGACGCTTGGATAAATCAAGATTTTCAGACCTTAACCCTCACACTTTCTCTTTGATTCTTCCCCTTCGCGAAAGAAAAAAAAGTTCGGGGATATGCAACGTACCGAAAAACCGGAAGGGGGAAAACGAGAGTACAAAAACAGTCGAGGATATAATGATAAAAATTGTTTCTCAGCTTGAGATCTCTCGAGACGAGGGAGGGTAATCTTACCTCGGAGACTCTTCATATTTCAATTTCTGTTTCGTCTCCCCTCGTCTTCTTGTTTTCTGTTGAACCGTGCTACACGAATGGAAAAGATTACGATCGACTCGACTTCCTCGAATGTCATTCCTTAATTAATTTATTTCGTACCCTCGTCATATTTGAAGAGTTCACATTTTTTTTTACGTTTTTTTAAAATATTTATTATTTCAATACCGAAACGAGCCCAGTGACTATAAAATAAATTCGCAGTCAGGCATCAGGGGGATTGAAATTGTTACGTGACTTTTTCATGGATAAACAAATATACGAGATTTATTTGAATTTTTTGAATGTGGCGTTGTTAGAAAAATTCAAATTCTCTAAATCGGAGTTTACAGCACATTCTAATTCCGAGACTTGTAATTTTTCTCAAAATCTACAATTTTTTAAATTCTCAATATAACTAGAGTAAACATTTCTAAAAAAAATTACACCCTTAATATTGAGAAAGTTAATGTTTGTGGAACAGTACTACTTATCTCATACGAATGGGATGAATTAGGACCCGCGGCACTTCGGAACTTCGAGAATTTAAATTTTTATATCAAAGCCACACAAAAATATGAAAAAGAAAAATCCGAAAATTCTTTCTTGCGTGTAAAAGTTACGTTTGATAATTCCAATCACAATTATAGACGTGCCTACGTTTGCTAGTCTAAAAAAAGCAAGAAGCTAGAACGAGATTTTGGCTGTTCGAATTTTTCGAGCTTTGCATCAAAGTGCAAATAAAACATGAAACAAAAAATATAAATGAATGGTTTATATTGCAAAATAGAGATCGCTGAGTACATCTCTCTCTATCTCTCACCAACGTGCTTTTACAGAGTCCGGTAGAAGGAGGGAAAAAGAGTTGTGTAGTAGGAGGCCTTAAAGTTGCGTGGAGGTTTTGAAATATCGACAGAATTTAATTGGAATCGGACAAAAATGCTGAGATCCTTTGTTCTCGCGGTCGCGGCTTTCACTGCCCGGGAGCGATAATGGTTACCCATTCCGGGGGCGAGGGTGTATTCTCACGGCAAGTAAGCCGATGGTTCTTTATTCCAGTCTGCCGGGTTTCGGAGTAGCGTAACAGGGAGTAAAAAAAAAAAAGAAAGGAGAAGAGACGAGGAAATGAAGTGGACGAAAGTGGAGGTTAGGGGTGGAAAAAAGTACTGGACGAAAGATCGAGGGTTGGAAGAGGTAGTCTATGAGTTTTTTCATCGCATTCGTACAAAAATTCGTGGAAAAATAAAACTGCGAAATTTTTTTGAAATCCGTCAACGAAAATGACCAGAAATATCGAGGGAGCGAGAAAGAGGGTTCGAGGGGATGAAAAAGGGTGAATTCGAGGGAAGGACTCGCGAAATGTGTTTCCTGTCGCTAGTCGGGTTATATTCCGACGGATTTTCCAAAGGCCAGCGGAACGAGTGAGTGAAAGGGAGTTTCTACCCTTCCAGATCGATATGTCCTACTGAATGAACCGAGCGAACGTAGACCCCTCCGAAATGCCACGTCGACCAGTCGACAAACTGAATCATAACCGTTTAGTTTAGCTCTTTGTGTACCTGAACGTGTTTAAGGGCCTAGTAAATGTCATCGACGTTGCCTCACGTCCCAACGCCAATTTTTTAGTTTCTTTGATCCTGCAGTTTCCATTGTTGCTAAGGAATTAAACTATGTGGCTTTAAATTCGATATAACCTAAACTCTGACTTGAAACGGAGTAAAAACTGTGTACCACGTCGGATATGAGGATGAGAAAAATCTTAAATCGTTTGACCAACATTTCAGTGAGATAAAATATTTTTAACGATTTATAAAACAACCAAGCCCTGCGTCTATTAATTTTACAGAGCTTGATTATCGACTTGGCCAAAAATATGGAAATGCCTTTGAGAAAAGTGAGTTCGAAAATATTCACGATTTTTTAGATATTTTACGTGCCTTTAAGGTAACTTTAACATCTACAATTGGGAATGACTATTTTTCCACCTGGAATACGAAGCAGGATTTCGATGTGCCGTTCTTGAATTACACGTGTTGGAAGTAGGGTTATGGGAAAAAAATCGATCCTCTTTCGAATGCTTAAAAGTAGTTAGAGTATGCTGAATCAAAATGTCTGTTAAAATATGAAATTACCAATGAATCACTGATTTTTATCGTCTTCGGAAAAGTACTTTGTTAAATATGAAGTTATCAATAAATCACTGATTTTTTATCGTTTTCAGAAAAGTACCTCGTGATTTTATCCATCGATCTATTCAGACAGAAAAATATTATCTTTTCAGTTCTGGCACTAATCGGGCTGACAAATTTTTCAAAAGATTCGAAATGGTAAAAAAAAAGTATTTTTCATGAAAACATCGTGCCACTGCGCGTAGAAGATCCTATACAAGTCTTGCAACTGTTACATAAATGTAACGCTATTGTATACAGAATTTACGTTGACACGGCTGGCCCAAGGAAACTTTTAACCTCGAAATCCGAACTGGCAAATTGTCTGTCTCTTTGATCTCTTATTCTTCTCTCTCATAGTCAACGCAGACGAAGCTTTCGCCTCTCCGCGTACACCTTCTTCGTAGATTTACAAAAGCTTACGTCTTTTTCTTTCTCTCGTCCTAAACTTGCTGATTTCGAGATGTCTAACAAAGTCAAAAATGTCTACGATCTTCAGGTACACGCGAGACATGTTCCACGTGTCTCTTCGAACATCGCTGACAGTTTTTTATTTTTTGAAAGAACGCCGAGAAAGGGCTCTCCAATGGACACACGATTCGGAATTTACATAAATTTATAAAAGCGGCTCTCGAGCTCGGTGTACGCATGCGTGTGTGTCTGTCTAGCGAATTTCCGTTATAAAAGGCATTCCAGTTTCCATCACCGAGACTTCTCATTTTTCCTTCGAGAATTTTGTTTATAATTTTGATTCTTATTATTACACGATAGAAGGTCACCTTAACTTTATTTCTTTCTATAGGGATAAAATAATCATTTTATTTGGATTGACAATTTTTTTTACCAAAAAGAAAATGGAACCGTAAAGAAGAAAATCTTTTTAAATTTAAAGCAATTTGTTTCTAATTCAAGAAATAAACAAATACTTAGAAAAATTTGGATTTCTTAACTTTTGCCTTCAAAAAACTGATTCTGTAGCAACCTAATAGCAACAATTTTCTTCCCACAAGATAAAACTATGAAAAACAGTAAAACCTCGATTATCCAAACTTTCGGTTATCCGAGCGCCCGAAATTGAAATTTTCGTGTCAGTTCTATATTTTCATCCCCAGAAAAAATCATGCATATCAGAATTCCCATAATCAGGTGAATAAAAAATCCAAACAAATGTTCGCACGATTTTCGTAGCAAAACACAAATTTTATCTAGGTCAAAGATTTTGTCTTTTCTTTTATTTCCCAGATATTATTTTACACAAATTTTAAAAATAAAAAGAGGAAAGAAATCCTCTTCGTCGAATGCCAACGCGAACGTGAATGTCGTAGAATTCCCCTGTTGGGTCATAGAGACCCCACAATTTTTAATCTCGAAAATTGTTGGGCAAAAAAAGTGAACGTTGGTTGGAAAAGCCCATGTACATGGAAGGCGGAGGGGGGGGGGGGGGGGGGGGGGGAGGGAGGGAGGTTTATAAGAACGATGCTCCTTGGTGGTGAGGAACGCCACCTTTCTCTACGTAAGTCGACGACGACAGGATCGTGAAGGTGCAGCACCCGCAGCAATACGATGCATAATGCATAATGCATAAACGCATAATGCACACTGGTACCATACACGAATATAACGTTCGACCCATACACGCACTCCGAGGTACTCGTGTACGTAGCGCATTGCTGTTACCCGACAAAAGGTCGTAAGTCACCAAATTTCCCGCTTAAAGTATCGGGGCTAAGGCTCTTGTGTTAGAAATAGGAATACGAAGAAAGAGAATATAAACAGAGCCGAGTAAAAAAAAAAAAGAGAAAGAAAAGTGTTGGGGTTTGAGATGGCTGAGGAGAGGGGAGGGCTATAGTCGAGGACGATGGATTTCGTTATCGGACATATCGCGGCGAAGAGTTAATGCCATTCTCATGGCGTCGAGCGTGCTCGCGATTGCCAAGAAAAGCCTTTCCCTCTTTCGCCCTCTCTTTTTCCTTACATTTTTTTTTTCTTCTTCCACCTTTTCTTTTTTCTCTTTGCTTTTCTTATCCTGTTTCGCGAGACCCGCAATTTCCCCGCTTGGCTTGCGTCTATAGTAATAATAGTCGGAAAGCTCGTTCTCTTCCTCTCTCTCTCACTTTTTTTTTATTTCCTTTTTTTTCCTTCTTTTTTTATTTCTCTTCCGGCTCTCGTTCGTTTTTGTCTGTCGTCGAGTGGGGTCCGATGGACTCTCGCAAAACCATGTCATATTCTACTCCTCGTATTCTCGTATCGTATTAATCATCATCGTGATTATGATGATTATGATTATGATGATAATGATAATAGTGAGAACGATAATAATTGAAGTACGATGAAAATCACAACAGTGCAGTAAAAGTAAGCCCGGTACGAGACAGGGTGACCGATGCCCTCTGCCAGTAGCATGATTGATCGATCCCTCCCCTGGAAAATGCCATAGAGTGGGGGCACCGAGACGGAATCGCTTGACGACAGTAGTAGATCGTTCTATACTGAAAGAGTATGGACTCCCAGACAGCTACGTGGTCAACTGTCGTAGGTGAATCTAGTCGAAGTGCATCGAACTTTCAACGTATGTCGTCATACCAAACGAATCGCGCAGATTATTTTTTACCTCAAAAGGTTAATGCTATTCGACTGAATGACGAGAGATTTATTCGTGGAACGAGAGAAACGTCGAGAGAATTGCGTGAATGAAAAGTACCGGTTTTTTTTATCACTGGACGAGTGGACACTTTTCAAAAAGTCTCGTAAGACACATGAGAAAGAAATGATGGTTATGGGGAATACTGATGGTAATTTGGTATACCGAAAATTGGGGGAAATTTAGTAGAAACATCTCGGTTTTGTGAAATTTTAAAAAAGGATGTTAACCGTCGGTATACGTGATGTTGAAGGTTGCATTGTTGGAGAACAACGAAAATTCGTTTTTCTCAATTTTTGGTATAATTTGTTGACCAATTTTGGACAGCACAATAGCTTCGATGTTTTTTTGAACGTTTTTTTTTATTACAGTGTACCGATGATTATTTGTAAAAGAACAACACTTTTTTTTTGGGTGACTAGTTACCCCAGGATTAAACAAATTGGAATTAAAGGTTTTAAAACTTTGAAATTAATACAACGAAAGGCATTTGCCGGTGACAGACTGGTGTAAGTTATGATTTCACTACATGGTAAGTCAAAAAAATGCATGGTGGCGTTTTGGGCGTTCGTTTTATCGGCCGGGGGTAACTAGTTACCCCAGTGTGGCCGTAACCGCATTTCAGTAAAAATATTTTTTTTTATTGTACTCTATGTATTGTAGTGTCAATCGCTGAGATAAAGGTAAGTTTTTCATTTTTTAGTGAAAATTTTGTTCATTTTAGTTGTTATAAAATCTAGTATATTTATGTAAAATATGAATTTTTTCCGAATATATCTTGAGTACTTTCATTGTATTTTTTTTAAATTTATCATGAAGATAATATTTTTTCACGTTTATAATCATAAATATGTATTTAAAATCTAATAAAATGCAAAAGAAGCGAATTTCATTATTTGTAATTTTTTTCATTTTTCCTTCCAGTAATTTTGCAAAATAAATATACTTTTTTAATAATTGATGGATACTGTTATTTTTTTTATGGTAGTAGTATATAATTTGCGGACTAGGCTGGAGTTATAATCATTAATATTACAAAATGGCGAGGTAGTGAATTTTTTTTAAAAATAAGCCATTTTTCCGGAGTTTTGACGTATATGACCAGTTTTTAGAACGCCATCTAAAAATTAAGCAAGTTAAACCATTAGAAAATTTGAATAACTCGTCAACGAACCAAGACCCAATTAGGTAAAAGTCTTAAACCATGCACACATCCTGTCCAACCGGATTTTTCAGCGTGGGGTAATGAGTTACCCCATGTGGCCGCAATGAGGCCTTGGTCAGGTGTGGCCGGTAAGGGTTAAATAAAAATAAAGATATCTGAAAAATACGTCGATGTCTTTCAACGTCATTGATACAAACGTTTCGTCCACCAATTTTTTTAAGACCAGAGATCGGATCGGGAAAGACGGTTTTTGATAACTTTCGAGCTACGTGTTTTATCCCCTCAAATTGCTAAATATCCGTATGATTGTGGCGTTCAGCTTTACGTGTACTACTAAATCGATCATAAACTTTGAGTATTGACTTCCATTTCGAAGTTTCGTATATTTATAAACGAAAAACCAATTTTCTAAGATGGCGACCAGAGATCGAATTGTAAAAGACTGATTTTGATAACTTTCGAAGCACGAGCTTAATCCGTTCGAATCTATAAATTTCCATATGATTGTGGTCTTTAGCTTTATGAGTACTGCTAAATAGATCGTAAACTTTGCGCAGGGGAGGGGAGGCCAAGATGGAAGGTTTAATTTAATAACAGAATAATATTGAAACGTTCAAATTTCAGTAATAGATTTAAGAAAATAAAAAAAGGAAAATAGAAATTTCGTAGCTCTGCAACGATGCGAACTTCAAGTCCATCTCGAAAACGCAATTCTGCGATTTCGCGTTCCGACTAAAACTAGACCCAGTAGAGATATTTATTTGTTGCTGATAGCTTGCGGATTGACAGTACATGAATATTGTTCGAATTTAACAGAAATTTTATTTGTGTACGCCTTAGTGAAAAAGAGTGACAGGCCCGAAACAAAATGTACCAAATAAACCTTCCCTTTCTCAACTGGAATAAAATGTTTTCTAGAGGTTTACTCTAATTCTAATCGTGGGTTGCTGCAGTGTACATGCGATTAGGTAAGCCCCTGTGTCTTTTCCGTGACTTTTCAGTCGCAAGAATTTAATCTTCCGGTGACTTGCACAAATCGCTTGAGCGGCGGAGATTACGAAAAGCTAATAACATTATCCGTAGATGCATTTTATCCGAGTTTCCATGGGTAAAACGCTCCGCAGACTGCGGTCGCGTAAGCTCTTGGATTCATCGTTATTACGATCCATCAACATTTTCCTTGGCCGTTTAATATCGCACACCTGTGGCTCTCCAATATGAAAAATGGAACTAGCAAAAAAAGCGTTAAATCGCTATTTGAAAACTGTCTTTGTACATTTTGTTGTTGCTGCTTGCGTCAAGTGCAACGGGCAGTTTAACGAAAAACAACGGGCGAATAGATTTTCTTTTAAATTTGATTTAAAAGCGTAAAAAAAATCATAAAATTAATTTTTTAAATGTTTAAAATTCAAAGAAAAAAATCAATAGTAATAAAAAAAAATTTGAATTGAAGAAAATGTATTGAAGTTAATGGAAATCTTTTTAAATCTTAAAATTAATTAACGATAATTACAACAAAAGAAGTTAATAAAAATGACGACGTACGAAACGGAACCGAGGGATTTCGATGCAAATTAACGCGAAAGAATCATTTATCTTCGGATGAAAAAGTGGCATCTTCGGTACACCGGGAATCGTGTTATTTTTTAAATGGATTTTTCACATTGCTCTCACGGGAGTAGCCATAACGGCGACACTGGATTCAGAGCAAATATTTTCCAACGAGCCAAGAGGAGAGTCGCAGGGTAAAGGGAGCTGGCGAAATATCTTCGTTGTCGTTTTCCATTCCCTTCGTGGTCGAGGGGGAGATAAACAATTTCAGCTTATGGGGAGAGCTTCCGGTGGATGATGGAGCTCGTCGAGTTTCGGTCCACCGAGTTCACTCGGTCCACACGCGAACGAATGAGTGAGGAAAAAGACTTTTCCTCTGGACAAAGTGGATTTTCACTGAGCGGAGACACGCCGGTATTCTGAATTCTTTATAAAACGAACACCATCGATAAAACAGTGGAGTACGATATCGTCGATGCGACGGAGCTAGATGTTCCTTCCTTTCGTGAATTAAGATTCCACATTTTTCTTCTCGTACTCGTTTGACGTTTCCCATAATCAAGTATTTTTTTTAGAGTATCATTGGATGAAGTAAAAAAAATGGGACTTATTAATTAAATATATTAAATGAAATTTATGAATTTAAAAAAGAATAAATCAAATTGGAAAATAAATTAAATAAATTACGCTTAGACGCGATAATTTTCCACTTTTAGTAATAACTAATATTCAATCAACATAAATCGTTTTTTTTTAATAAATTATATTGCTCACCATTAAGACCATAGTTTAATTCTTTGGCTTCGGAACTAGTAAATTATTTGGTGAAACATTCGAAAATAATTAATAACTAATTTAGCAGCTCATAGCAATCCAAAATAATTCACATGGTCATAATTATTAAATTATTTCATCAAAGAGTGGAAAATAATTCGTATAAAATGCATATATTCATAACTACTAAATTGTTTAGTAAAAAATTCTAAAACAATCCCTAAAAAAAATTGAATCAACTTGATCGTTAAATCAATACGTTAAATTGCGAAAGCAGTTTTCCCATAAATGAAAATTAACTTCCCGTTAATTAAGCCCACAGTAAAATCCATATATTGGAAACTACTAAATTACACACTAAAAAAAATTAAAAACAATTCACACATTATTATTCTATCGAGAACTATAATGCTTAAAATTTTAAAGAATCTTCGATATTTTTTGAATATCCATCCAGTAATACGTCAAAAACGATCTTTCATTCTAGTTCCTATTTACCCTCGATGGCGATTGTAAATCTTACGTAATGACCGCATTTCCTTTTGGTTGATGCATCGCTCGTTTTGTGTCACGCTTGTTTTTCTCGGTTAAAGGAAAAACCGCATGCATATGATCGACGACACGGAAAGTCAGATAGGTCTACAGCCATACGGCGCCAAATGTGACGTATATCGTGGAAAACATTGCTGGTAGGGTATCAGCAAGCAGTGTTAAACAAAAGGCTCATTGAATCGTTGTTATTATAAATAATAATTAATTGATTACTTTTTCAGTAGCTTATTATACGTAATCTGAAAATTATGGTGTAATGAACGATGTTTATGATATTTAATCGTAAATAAATATTTAATAATAATAAACAATAAGTGCTCTAATTAATGACTCGGTTTTTATTTCATTATCTAGACAACGATTGGATAAAAAAAAGCTCGCCATTGCGCCTCGTCATTCTGTATACTTGAATAGATGGACTTTTTTATTCTCAAGTCAGGGTTTATTTATTACCCTTAATACACTTTCTCATTCGTCTTATTCGGCCATTTCCATTTTCTCTCGCCCGTAGGTTCTAGCAAAAAGACAACTTTCCTTCCTCAGTGAGTTCGGCTTTTTATTTACTGTTTTTTTTTCTTGGTCACCACTTCCCCAATCTTCCATTTTACCAGGCCATTATGTACATAGATGATTGAAAAGGTTAAGCAAAGAAAAATACGGAAGAAGGAGAAGACACAGGAACGTGGCTTGCCGTTCGTAATGTTTGAGTGTTTGCTTTTCTGGCGTCGTGAAAAAGTCATGAAAAGATTCGGCCTAACAAGGACCAAAATGTGACAATCGAAATTGAAAGATTCTTCGATTTATTGATTAGTTTACTCTGCTTCTAAATAATTGAGAGGTCACTATGTTGGGCATTATATTCCTAGGTTTTCAAACTCTCATCCTTTTGGCGTTTGAAATATTTTAAACTCAAAATGTTCTCCAATAATTGGTTACAAAATGATGTTAGAGTTTGCATCGTTAGAATGCTACGAAATAATTATTTTTCGCAATTAAAAAATGTCTGTTTGGTAATTTGAGTAGCGAACATTGAACAAACGTAATATCGTAACTTGATAACGAATTTTTCATTTCCAGGTGAAAAATCAGACATATTGGATGACGAGGACAATACAAAAAATAACGAGAGAAAAATCGATTAATAAATCTGACAAAAAATTGAATATCTCGACTAAAAAAAATCGTAAACGAATTTACCAAACGGCATTCTGAAGAGAACAATTCCAGCTTTTTTCTACCATTTTATTTTTATTTTAACGATTTTTATGCCTACCCTATAGGGCATTTAAAAAATACCGGTTTTGCCACGATTTTCGCATTTTGCAAAATCGTTTGCTCGACTATCGAAAGATCTTTGAAAAAAAACACTGTTAGCATGAGTTTCGGTTTTCTTTTGTACTTTTGCCACTCATTTGCTTTTGGATTGAATTGACTTTTTTCATTTGCCATTAATATCAATTTTAATTTTTTTTTGAAAATCATCTAGTGTTTTCTTGAAGCTTTATTGGGGCCATAGATATGGCAGCCTCATTCTGGTAGGTAAGACAGTATATCATTCCATTCGAACGATGGAAACTTCAATATCGTTCCAGAGTGTTGTCCAATTAAAAACTTCATTATCAGCATACAAAAACTCATCGTTAATTTCCAATGAAACTTTGACCTCGATTTCTGGAGCGAGTACATTCTTCGAATAAAATGTACTGAGGAAAAATGAGGTCATCGGACAAGAAAAAGACTTTACAGAAAAATACGAAGTTTAAAATTCACGAATTATCTACCCCCATCTGAATTCTCGGTATCAACGTACTTTGATAAAGTTATCGATCTGTCTGCTAATTATGACCGATTGCAAACACATTGAGCGTGCGAACGACGCAGAGAATAATAATTCAATGAGTGAAATGGAGATACGAATAATAATAATCATAATAATGACGAGCGATTTTTAATGAAAACAAAACTGTGTCAATAATTTAGAAATATTTATTCCCGAGCAATAAATCTTGGGTGACAATATAGCGCACAGTTTTTCCTTTCCTCCATCTCTCTTTTTTCCTCTCTCTCTCTCTTTCTGCGCTAATTAAGTTGTTGCATATACGAGAAAGATAATTCGAGGAAATAATTATGCTCGCTGGGCATCCAGGATATTCTACATGGATGAAAATCACGACGTGAACTCTCGCAAATGTCTCCTTCCGTTTCTCTTTTCTGACTCGTGTGCTCCGTAGAGAAGATTCGTCACCAAGAAATGAGCAATTATATACGACGACGAGAGCTTACGGGAACGAGCAAATTCATCGAGATGAGAAATTCCGGTATACCCTCCCTCGTAAATCAAAGAGTTTTCCCCAGCTCCCTTTACTCTGTATAACACGTGATAATAATAATGGTAATGGCTTTTTGCCTCACATGCACATCTCGACGGGGCTTAACGGAAAACCAGACTTTTTCTCATTACTGCAGAAAAAGTGTTGTAATTAAAGAGGAAATAGGAAAAAACACTCAGCGAAAGGAAAAAAATGTCTCGAAAATAATTTCGGACTTGAGTATTTTTCCGGAGGATCAAAATCTTGAAAGGGACTCTGCGTAAAGTCCATAACGTTTCATCATGATTTGAAGGGACAACTTAAACTTTTTTTTAAACACTTTAAAAACAAATGTATATATATATATATATATATTTTAATGATTTTCTGAGATAATGCGAATTTTTTTGAAAAATTGTGAAAATGATTTTAAGGGGTGAAACCATTTTTTTAGAGAAGAGGATTTTAATAAAATTGTTTTTTGTTTAAGATTGGCTTTCTCATTATCAATATGTACAAAAATAATAATAATAATAAATATATATATATATATATATACGCAGATAAATAATTCCAGATCTAAAAATAATTCTATCCATTTAATTACAGTCCAAAAAAAAATCGTCAAAATTTTGTGTTCTTCATTATCTTTGGTATCATTTTGAACATTTTTAAAAACATTTTTTTCTAATACCTATAAAAAGAGATGGCAAGGATATTCGATGGAATTAAGGAAACGGAAAGTATGTGTATAAAAATATAGGATTTTTATTCGACACGTCTATCGACGTGCTTTATTCTATTCAACGTATTATGGTATTCCACGCGCAGGGACTTCTTGACAGGGACAATTTTGACAGTACGATTCCCTCAGGAGATTCTGAAATAGCAAGGACGTCCACACGCTGCGTCCCGTTTGTATCAGACAGAATCAAAGTTCCGGTCTTATCTTATCCCCTGGAGGACAGAAAGAGAATTCTGCACCTTGGCTCAAACTTGGAGAACATCGTAACGCCGTAAACTGCGAAGTTTTGAAATCTTCAGGTCTTGGGACCGGTGATATACGATTGCAACTCAACTAATGCTTTGTAACTAAAACGTTGTCTAACATAGCACCGCGTATGTAGTGCATGTGCGCTAGACATTCTGGGCCAAATGTATAGTTATTTGATTGCCTAGAATCCGATAGAAAATTTATTATACAGCGATAAAATATAATTATTATTATTAGCTTATTAATATCTTATTATTATTTTATAATTATCCTTGAATCTTACTATGGTCCTTAAATTATTCTTAAACGAAAGTTTTCGACTTTTCCGAAAAATTCTCGATTTTCTGAAACACGAACGACTTTTTTCAATCTAAAGAAAAGATTCGTGCCTTTTTAAATAGTGGGTGAATTTTTGAAAGTTATTTTAGAAAATTTGGGCTTTTCATAAGCGTGAAGGTTTTTCCAATACATTTTCTGAACTTTTTCGTAACATTCGTGTTATTTTTTAACCGTGGACGAGTTCGTGACGAATCTTGTTAACTTTTTCGAAAAATGCATACTTTTTGAGATCATGGACAATTTATCAATAAACTTGTTCACCTTTTCCGAAAAAATCGTGCTTTTTGTATCATAAAAGATTTTTTAACAGTTTTATCTTCAGCTTTTTTCTTACTCGTACTCTTTTCGATACACAACGATTTTTTTATTTTTTCGAAAAATTCGTGCTATTTTGAGTGAACTGAACTGAACAAATTAATTGATTGGTAGGTAAGTAAAAATGACAAAATTTTCGATTTTCGATGCGTACTGCCAGAAATAAATGAAAATTGAATTCATTTTTCGCTTATTCGTATAGTAATAACGCACCATTAAAAACCGAACATTGAATTTCGTAGTGATGTCGAGATAAACTTGTGAGGAGTATCTTCGGATGTTAGTCGAGGGGTTCGTCGAATATTTCTGACGTTTATGGAATTCCGATTCCGGACATGGTATACGTAAATATACACGTGCCAGAAGTACGTACAGCGTTTACAGGTTCGTAGAGACGTATACGTCCGGGTCGAAATTCTTGACGCTTGTCAAACTCGATAAATAAACGTTAGTTATGCGCAGCATACGGTCCTAAGAGTATTAAACTTTGTCCACCGGATATGGAGTCCCTTTTTACAATTAAACTCCGATAAACTGAACGATAATCGATTATCTACAAAATTAAGAAAAAAAAAAAACAGTTATCTACTGATCGACGGATTCTTCTGGGTGAAGTGTGCGCACTCATTAATTTGAAGGGTAGTCAAACGTAGGAGGTAAAGATAAGAATAATTTAAAAAATTTATCATATATTTATTCAATTAATGATCAACTAATGAAGTAATGATAATAAAAACCACGATAAGAATTCTGTTATCAGGAATAAGCTTCAAGACCAAACGACTTTTAACTCCTGATCTGATGATTAAGACAGGAAAGTAGTCTACCCCAACGAAAAAAATATCTTTTCGCTCACTTCTTTCTTTCAGTTTTCAAATAGTTTTGTTATTAAGCAAATCCACATAAAATCTGATTTATCATCCAGGATTTTCTTCCTCACGAAAAAACGTCGAAAATCATGTTCCAGCCATTCTATCTGTTAGAATATTGGCTGGATTTATGATCAATTTGTATCAAGTGTTGGTTTGCACTCCAACCATATATTTAAAAGTAAAAAAAATCACGAGTACGATTGAATCAATTAATTCGCGTCGAAAAACGAAGAAAATTATTTAAAAAATAGAACACAACAGGAACGATGTTTTTTTGGGATGTTGATTCCTTGGTAAACGTCCATTCATCATTATTATTTATTATTTCAATTCGAAGGCTCTGCAAATCGTGCATAGGTATAGCTCGAGGAACACTTTACAAAGGGAAGTTTCTCTCTCGCACATTTGCTCTCTCCAGACGAGGGTCCCTCGACATTGACGCGATTTGCCGGAGACTTCAGTGCTCGTAAACAAGAAAGAAAGGCAAAAGATCGAGAGAGAAAGACAAGGGATCTGAGGAGGGGCAGGGAAAAACGATAAAACGACAGGCCCATTAAAATCCAGGGTCTGCGTATACTCCATACGTCAAGCTCGTGGAGATTCGATGGGTAAGATTGTCCCGAAACCGTGAGAAAACCGTTGAGAAAAACGTTACCCCGAGCTTTTACAGTCTCGACGTCATCGGGGAAAAGAGAAAAGAACACATTTCCGGCATTTTTCACGAGGCGGGCGAGAGACGCGAATTTTCACTCGTCCACGTTCGACGAAACTGAGAATGCTCAGCGCGCGAGAGCTTGAAATAATATTTCACGTATTGGCTCCGGCAAACGTGGTATAACCCCTGGCCCTCCCCCCTTCCCCTTTGCCTTCGTCCAGCCGAAAGAAAAATACGCGAAAAAGCATACAAGATGAAAAATATGGAAAGGATAGCTTTCGAGAGACGATAGAAGGGGAGGGGGATGGAAAAAGCAGCAGGGGGTGGGGGAGGAAAAAGGGACGAGAGACAGACTTCAACATGCGTGTGTGGGTTTGGTAAAACTCCGCGTACATAAAAGACAACCTTTTTCGATTTTCTCGAATATACGAGTATGCCTCTGCACGTAGGTATGCGTGCACGGTATTATTCTATCGTTATTCGGGCGCCGAAAATCCTTCTGGCTTTCTTGCATGTATTTTGGGATATCGGTCCATAGATATATATATATATATAACCAGCGTTTACGTACGAAGAAAAATATTTGATTCGATGAGGAGAATTTGAGAGCGGAATATGGCGAGTGACAAATAATAAAAAAGTGTTACGGGAAAAAGAGACTTCGAAGAGAGCGGTATATTGATGTCTGAGATGCCGCGCAAGGATAGGTATCTGTTGTTGGATAATATTCGTTGGCAAAAAGTGTACCAAAAAGTATAGCACGAAAATTTACTTTATTTGGTAACCTTTTCTTTATTGATAATTTAAATTGTTTCGGGAATTTGTGTTTGAATTATTTTGTAAATCTGAATTGTTTCATGGTTTTTATTAAAATTTGTAACAAATACGTGTATTATCCGAAAGATTGCCGATGGGTGTTACAGGAACCTTATGGCAGCCAAATGTGAACACTATTAGCTATTTATTAATAGCGAAAAAGATATGATGATGATGGATTTTATCATGCACCAGTAAAAAAAACTTTCAGGCAATTTAAGATGAAACAAAAACGTTAACCAAATACAAATATAAAGTTTAACAAAACAATAACTAATTAACGACATAACAAAAATAACCAGAAGACGCAAAAATGTTCAAAAAATATTCACTTTTAGCCCAAAAATTGACTGAAGATGAACAAACACATAACGTAAAAAATAAATTAAAAACTAATCATTCTAATATAAATTAAGGAGTAATAAGAAACCAGGAACAGTATCTTCCAATGAATTAACAAAAATAAACTGATTAATCCAGAAATTCAAAAAATAAAACATAATCACAAGGAAAAAGGGAGAGAAAGAGAGAGACAAAGAAACAGCAAAAAACTGCAAAGGTTCTTCAGCTTTACGATCGAAAATGATTCTCGATACTTTTTCTACTTAGTTGGTCTGCTCGTTGCATTTCGCCTTCACCAGGATAAATGCACACTTCCGTCATATATATTTAGCAACAGTAACTTATACAAACCGGAATAACTCATACGCGTATCGCACCCATTTGCGTGCTTGCAGGTATGGATGTATGTATATATTGGTTACTATATGATCCATCTAAATCATCACTGCGACGTGCCCTCTCACTCATACATATATCGATATATACATATATCGATATATAGATATGGGGCATTCCATGCTGATTCGACCCGTCACCTCTCCGATTTGACCTGCGATTTTTTATGTTATTGTACCATCTCTGAAAGGCACTCGAGAATTTTTTCATATTTTTTATCGAACGATTTCACTTCAAAATATTTTTTACAGACAAAAACTTAACGCCCAAATTTAAAAATCGAAAAAAAAAAATCTCAAAAATCCTGTGTTACATATCAAATACTGTGAGCGTTGAGAAAAAGTGGGTACGCCTTTCGTTTTGTCAACAATGCTCTTTTTTCGCAAAAAAACAGTAAAAAAATTTTTTTTTCAACAAAATCAATAGCCCACAAAACACAATGATTCAAAAAAAAATTTGTAAAAATTCTGATCCATTCTACATGATTTTATGTGATTTTATTACTTCTTCAACATTTTTTTCATTTTTTCTCTTTCATTTTGTTTTTCGAAAAAAGCGCGTTATCGGCCAAACGAAGCGCGCGTCCACTTTTTTTCAACGCTCACAGTATTTGATATGTGACACAGCATTTTTGTGATTTTTTTCCAATCTTTAAAGAAATTTAAAGAAATTTAAATTTGGGCGTTCATTTTTAGTTTATAAAAAATATTGTGAAGTCAAATCGTTCGGAAAAAATCGGAAAAAATTCTCGAGTGCCTTTCAGAGATAGTACAATAATATAAAAAATCGCGGGTCAAATCGGTGAGTTGATGGGTCAGATCCAGGTCGAATCGGCATGAAATGCCCCATATATGTATATACACACATAGTGATGTATAGCTACGACGCCGGATTGTCTGCTGATGTACTGTGGTTATTATCGAAGTACGCACACACGTAGAGCAATAACACACGATAGGGACAAAAATAACGCAAGTGCAAAGCTGATAGGCGACAAGAGCGGGATGATGAGGGAAGGAGGGGAGGGGGGGGGGTCAAGATAGAGTGACCGATACAAGGCGGGAGTGCCAAGAGACGAGCTTGAGCGAAGGAAACGAGACAAACGGACACCTCGACGTTGATTAGGCAACGACTCACCGTGCCTTGTCTCGTGTCATCGTTATACATAGATCGTTGGTTTTTCTTTCTTTTTTTTTTTACATACCTAGATATGCACACAACCGTTCATGCTCCACGGCTTCTACAATCTGTCTTTTACGAGCGCAACTTGATACGCGCTACACACCCATGGATATTCCTTTTTTTTTTCTATTTTTTTCTTCTCATTTCCAGACGTTATTTTCGTTTCGCGTAATTAACCGTGCTGGGTCGCACTGGGTCGATTTTGTCCCGAGGGAAATTTCCAGCAAAATTCATGGCAAACTTGGAGTAGTCGGAACTTCCGGTATTGAAAAAACTTCATTTAATTTTCTTATATTGAATTAAAATTAGATATTAAATCAAACTTGATTTTGTTTTATGATTGTTTCGAGTTAGGCCGAAAAAATGTTTCTCAGGAAACGTCAGTTTTACGAAATAAAAATGATGTTCAGAAACATTATTTTGATTGTATAAAGTGGTCGTTCTAATTTGTAATTTTTCATTGGCATGGTATTAATATTATTTTCATAGTAGAGATGATCGGCGATAAATATTTGTTAATTTGAAGTTGGATTAATAAAAAATGTAATTAATCATTTTTATCATTAAAAACTATATTGATTATTAAAAATATATCATTATTAGAAACAGCGGTTTTCAATAAACAAATAAAAACTATGTTATTCATTACCCATTCAACCCAAACCATTCTGAATTTACATTCTACTAAAATACAAAAACGAATGAATTAAACCCATTAAAAATTGTAAATATACAGTGACATCAAAGCCAAACAAACAAAAAAACGTTTGTTTCTCCGCGAAAGTCTCGAAAGGCCGGAGTAGTTTTCATGTAACTTCAACATTACCATACCTCGACCCATTTTCGTCAGAAGGCTAGAACGCAATCGAACGATAGGAAAGTTACGATTATTTCGCGCGGACATGGAGATCTCGTAAATCCCGTAGGATATTTCAGGGTTAAAGTTTCGTGTCCGTAAAAAACCCCGGTGAATTTGAGAGTCGACGGAGTCCTTATCACCGGTCAGCGAATTTGTGAAGTTAAGCTTGGATAAGTACATACACACATTCGCGGGTAATTAGTTTAATTGAAAAAGTTTTTATGGCTGGTTGTTTGCAGGGCACGCGATTTTACCAGATATGACTGTGTTATGAGTTATTTTTCCGCTGATGTGTGGGACTCGGGTATTAGTCGTCAAAAACGGACGATTTCGCTTTGCGACACTATGACCCTCCCTCCTTTCCCTCCAAAACCTCCAACCTCCATCCGATAATGAACCGAAGGTGAAACTAGCAAAAAAAAGGTCGGCGCAATTGAGAAAATTGGATGATAATCATGCGCGCAAAGTTACGTGTAGATATTGGAGGAGTAAAGAAAAAAAAGGTACAATTTTCCAAAATGCTTCGGCGAAGAGATTAATGGAGGTAGCCGAGAGCGCGAGGCAGTTGGGTAAACGCATATACATCTCTGGCGGCATACGACTGACGAAAGTGTGACCGTGGTGTCGGCGGTGCGGTTATGATGCAGCGTCGAGAAAATGATGCAAGCATCGACGAGGCTTGCGTAGACTTTTTGCGCGCGCTTGGTAGTTATAAAAACGCGCTTGTTGACCTTGGCCGACTTGGGTGCTTTCTCTCCCAATACGATTACAGACGGACCGCGAGCCTTTTTCCTGTATTTCTTCTGGAAGGAGGAACATTGTCGTTGACCAGCGAAAAGCACTACGAAATTGGAATCTTGGGATGAATTGGGTACCCCAATGTGGATGACGGGAATTGGTTGATATTTCGTCGAATGGAGTTTCCGAAATCTAGCTTCCGGTTAACTTGACTGCGTTTTATACCGGTTTTGGATACCCCACTGGGGCAACGGGAAAGTAGGGAAAACCCCCAGTACAGATGATTCGGGCGAAGAATAGATTTTTCTGATTCTATAGTGTACAAACTTTGTTTGGGTTTGTTTGAGCTAGGGTGAATTTCAGTAGAATAATAAATTAATTGTTTGAGAATTTTTCGGTGAATTATTGAGTGATTATAAACATATGAATTCAACAAGGTTATATAGGGAATACAGCTTCTTTCAAATTGTTATCAAGATTTAGGATAGAGCGATTGATTAGGCTAAGTTTCGTATAAATAGACTGCATTTGTCAGTCAAATTGTAATATAGCGTAAGTTCTATTGTAACGATGAATCAATTATCCAACATTAGGGAACTCAATATATATCGAGCCTTTGGATTATTGCTGATAATAGTATGATCCGAAGGTATTCATTAAATTTCGTAATTGAGAATGTTTTATATTTTATTAAGGACGGGGTAAGGTATTTAATGTTTTTTTGCATTTTTTTTATTTTCGAAATTGAATTCGTAATATCTGAAGAATATTTTGTCAAAATTTCAAGTCGATTGGAGCAAAATTAACGAAGTTATGAGTATTTTTATACCTGACTGGGCGCGATCCACTGACTCCACACGCATAAGCCGAGCAGAGCAGGAAGCTGAACGACAAAACAAACAAGGCAGGATTCGTCGCAGGCAGGAGCAAAAAGATGCATTAGACATCATCGATGATAGCAACATCCTCTATGGACCTGGCATTGATGACTCAGTGTGAGGTATGTCGATAAAATTC
>JAPYZJ010001296.1:0-32620 GCA_030522765.1 Ophioninae sp. B BG-2022a | reverse complement strand
TTGGCAGAATTTCAAAGTTGGACCATCGATTTTTGCCAATTTTTCCATACATACCCCTTTGCCTCTTTTTTTGCGATTTTTCAACTGGACTTTCCGGGACAACTATAAGAGCTATCGATCTAAATCCAACGCCATTATTTAAGTCAGGCAAAAATCTTTTCCAAACACACCAAATAAATCTCAATAGCATAAAAGAAGATCACCCTACGATCTTTTGAAATTTCGTGATTTTTGAGATTCTGGAAAAGTGGCCGGGAAAGTCGAAAAATATTTTTTTCCGTTTTTACACTCTTAAAAGGGTCTATTTAATCGGAAATTTTCCGCTGATTACGAATATGCTCGAGTTTTTGCCGAAAGTGAAAAATTTGACTGGGAAAATGCGAAAAAATTTTCTAGAATATTTTTTCGACATTTTTCCCTAGAAATGGAGAGGTCAATGCGAATTAAATTGTGGATTCGTCGTCAAGGTATAAAAATACATCGTCATGGACCTGGGATATGACACTAAACGTCTAAATATAATAATTATTTCGAGGCTAAGCCCGCTGAAGGGCGCGCCTGATTGGCTGCCTTCAAAAATTAATAAAAATTCAGGGGTTGATCCGGTAACCATAAATTATTATATCAATCGACTCAGAATTTCACGCCCAACTCCCCATTTCACGGATGACATTCTTACGTGGGGCACCCTGTATATAAGCTGTGTGTTGGTGTGCACAGGTTTTCTTCACTTACTAGCCGTTCCCTCATCCTTGACATCCTGGACGATTCTCCTCACACTTTGGGTGAATTTCCCCATGATATTCGTGCTTCCTGGAACACACAAAATTCGAAAAGACCTTAATCAATTATTAAAGAAAATCCAGGTAGATTGAGGTATCACAGGAAGGGTATTAAAAAATCGTTTAAATTCTCGATTATTTCAAGTATAATAATTCTTAATGGAATAATACATTATTTATTTAAGAATTTTGTAAACGTATTTTTTTTATCAGAATTCATATGTTTTATCATGAAGAATTTTATCGAATTGGTTTGACGTAGAAAAATCTTTGTGAACATTTTCGCAAATGACAAAAGTTCGAGAGCGGAATTAGCGTCCCAGGGGAAGATATATACGAACTGCAGAGTTGATAAAAAAAAGATAAGCTGAAAGTGAGGAGAGAGCTGTAAAAAAATATTGGTGAAACCAGCGGAGAGGATTTTTTTTTATTGCTTGCAAGAGGATCGCAGCGATAAAAAGGTCCGGAAGTCATTACGAGAAACGTACGCTCAGCAAGGAAAAAAATCTCGGACCTTTTCGCTGAGATTGTCCGAGACGTTACGCGAGGGCGTAAATTCGCGCGAGTAGAAGGTGCCAGCGTTGAGTCAGTCAGGTTGACACACTACGCGACGAGAAGTTGAGTGATTACTTCTCCTACCAAATTTTAAGCCTCGTAGAAATAGTACTTAATAAATTATAACCGTTTTAAATAATTTATTAATTTTGACAAAGGATTAATCAGCAATCATTGTGAAAATTCATATATATCGAAATTTTGGATAATTATTGGTTATAATAAGATTATCTGGGGGTATTCATTAAATTTAAGTACCAAAACATTTTTTTATACAATACCTGACAAAATCAGAGTCAAGCGTGTGCCAATATCGTCGAATTTGACTTCAGTTATAATTGATAGTAAAAAGTTAACATTTGTTAATTTATTTCATTATTATTTATTGTTATTCATATTTCGTCATTTTGTATTATTATCATTACGTAAGGGAGTTAATTCATTATTAATATTAATCGATTATTTAATTATCTTTTTACAAGACTGAAGACGTGGAATTTTTTTTAATTGAAAGATTGATCGATCTAGATAACTAAATTTAGTTCAACTAAATTCACTGAGGAAAAAAATTAAATATAAATAGTGTTTATTAAAACGAAATAGGTTTTTCCTTTCTATCGCGAGCTACTACGATCCTTTTCGTCGAAAATATATTTTCCTTTTTGTTTCGGATATTATCGGCAAGAATTAGGTAATTTTATAGAAAATCTTATGATTCTTTATAAGAAATAAAGTGAGAGGGAGAGAAAATAGTAGAGAGAGATATCTATTCACCCAAGATCTTTCTCATTCACTTTTTTTTTTGTTCACACTGGGAGAAACACAGAATTCTTTTCCTTCCGCAACGATGCAAAAGCGAACATAGTTTTTTTCACTGCCTTTGTGGTTGTCAAAGAAACAATTCCGGCCAAAGGATTTCTGCCCGTTTGATACGCGTTTTTCCACACTTAGGTACAGATATATATATATTTCAATGAACATAGCAAGCTGTTTTTTCCTCTCCAGTATTTTTTGTTGAAAAGACATTCAAGAGTGCCACTTGCCTCTTTCGCAAAGTGGAGAACCAAAGGATAAACTCGCTTTGACTGACTTCGCGAAAACAGTCTGCGTAAAAATACACTTAAGCCAGATAAAAATCTAGGATATTGTCGAAATTGATGAAAAAAGGATTGAGACGGAAGCTGAGTTTTTTCATTGCCAATAGCCGAAAACGAATCAGTGATCCACTTATTTAACACCGATTCTTCAAAACAGTGTCGAAAATCAAAATTTCGTTGTGAATGAAAGATTTTCGAGTCCGGGTTCACGAGATTAACGCAAGGTCCCTTTAATACAATTTTCAAAGGGAGTGTCAGTGAAAACGCAACAGACATTGAACATGCTTCTCTTCCCTTGAAAATACATTTTCCCTGGCGCGTAGTTGGAACTGGAGAAGCGAGAGCCATGAGTGCTTCAACGCTAGGAAACATTTGCGTCCTAACGCAAATGGAACAATGTTCATTCGAATTGTCGTCGCAGTGCGAGAGCCTGGGGGATGTAAAATTTAGATCCCTGTTAGGCATGGAGGAGGAGTGTTGACTGAGAGCTGGAAAGAGAAGGGCTGATAGAGAGACAAAGAGAGTTAGTAGCGTTTGTGGTCCTACGAATCGTACGAACGCTGACGCAATTCTGTCGCCGTAGGTATATACATCACTGGATTGTTTGCAGGGATACGTCTCTCGGGCAACTCCAAGTGTTTCGTACCACATTGAAAAGAATCACTTCGGAGTGCGCATGCTCCGTACAAATGATACGTACAAGGTGCATTGTACACGTAACTTTACGGAAATACAGTCTGTCTGACAAAAGCGTGCACGACGACATTTTATTAGGGTTGACAGATAATTAATAGTTATTAGTAATTAATACATAATAGCTTGATATCGGAGACGCCAAGGTATTATTAATAGTAGACAAACTATTATTATTTAACTGTTATTAATAATGAACAAAACTGGACAATCATTCATCGTAAAATATCACGATTTATTTCGGACAGTATACAGGGTGATCGGATAAATAAATGTGAGGAAAAAATTCTGAAAACATTCCAGGCGATTTATGATGAAAATATGCATCTCTTAAAACCTATCGTTCTTGGGTTATTTTGAATTTTGCAAAATTTGTCGTTTTTGGCAAAAAATGAAATAACTCCCCAAAAAAAAATCGCAAAAAACTTTTTAAAAAAGTAATATGGAACTTCTGTGTGCCCTTTCAAGTTTTGCTGAGTTAAAAAAAAATTTAAAAAATTTCTTAGAATCGGCGCCGAATTTTCGAGGGTCTAAAAAAGGCCTAAAAACGGCAACGTACCAAAATCCGTACCGGGTAGAAAAAAAAATTGAAAAAAAAAATGCCGCTTTGGATTTTCGAATATCTTTTTTTTTGGCAGAGTTATCAAACTTTAAGTGCGGGAAAAAATATCGACTGATGTATCCAAACTTATGAAGGGTACTGTATATTTGAAATGTAGTTAACATATGGGCATTCCAACTGGTATTTCGAAAGTACTTTATGGTAAATGAACGTTGCTACCTTACATCCTCAAGTATACATCGAATTTATGGATTCCGGTCTATTTATTTTGGACATCCGAAATCAGCTCCAACTGTAATTTCCTTTTGGGTGCATATGACTTTCGTAAATTCGTTGGTACGACCAGAGGTGGGTATTTGAAGGTTGATACGGTAGGCGGTCGATGCACCCTTGACTCCCACGTGTACGAAAGATGTGCCAATTCAGGATGTACTTCTACAGCCCATATTCAGTTTCCCCTCTTTCGTCTCTCGTTTTCCTCGTCCCTACGAACGTTGGATCAGTGCCAACGAAAATCTACGAAAAGCGTTGGTACCTGCCCCATACGAGAATGCAACATGTCGGATAATTCGAGCTCTGTTTCGGGATTAACTCACCCTCGATGTGGTCAAACCTGCGGAAGCATTTCCAAAGAGCCTCCTTGAAATGCACCACCGTTGAAGTGCAATATGTAACAGTATCACCCACATTGAACTCTTTTCGTAAATCGTTCCATCCCTTTCTCGTTTTCCCGAACGAAAATCGAACTAGAAGTTTGTTTGGGTCAATATAGAATTTTTAAAACTTTATTAGGGACCTAATCAGGTAGCCTCGGATTCGCCCTCAGTCGTCGATCACACTTCGATAAGAATTCACTTCAACAAAAATTCTGATTGACATTTTTAATTAAATATATTTTATATTATTATTTATATTTTATATTTACAAATCTGTAATTTTTTGGAAGATTTGTTAATCCTTAAAATGAACTACGAAACGTAATTTTTTAAAGGATTTGTAAATTTTTCAAATGAATTACGACACGTAATTTGTTAAAGGATTTGTAAATGTTAAATATAATACATTTTTAATGCCTTCACATTTTTATCCCATTTTTACCCATTATCGAGTAATCGGGTTCAGTCGTTAAAATTCCACGAACGATTTAATCGAAGCTTTGCTTATTCTGGTTCTTCCCTGGATTAATAAAGGCCTGTAAGGAGAATTTAAGGTTTTCTTCATGAAGAAAGATGAGAAAATATAAGGGACTTTGAATGCTTTTATTTTTATGAGGCATGTCCTGTCAATTTTTCGTCGTGAGTTCTACAAAGGATGGTAGGGTTTCAGGACGAGACGTGAATCCACGTATCACCCCGAGACCGTACCACGTCCTGTAGAACTCATGACGGTCAAAGTAATTGAGATTCAGTGTGACCTTTCGCATAGGAGGTTATTCGGAGATTGCCCCCCTCCCCATTTTCTCCCACAGTCTGCGACAAGATATATTTGTATGTTCAAGCTAGTAGGATTTATGCTTGCTTTATCCCGCGGGACACCCAGGCCGCGAAAACTCTGCCATTTTTTTATGTCTCCTCCAGACCACAGCGGACTCGCTTACTCTTTTCTTCTTGTAAAACTGCTTCCGGTTTTGATTTTCAGACACGTGACATAGTCCGACGAAACCAATTGCGGACGCGACCAATCACTTTTTGAAAGGGGATACCCGAGTGGTGAAATAAAACGTAAATTGATTATTGGAAATTTTTATCTAACAAGCTATGAGTCCGAACTCATGAAAGTTCGTTTCATTCGGAAGTATAAATATTGAGATTCATTGACGATTTTTTAAATAAATTTTTTTTATTAATTTTATTTTTTATCGTCAATTTATTTTGTCATTTTTGTCGATTCTTTATTTATTTATTTATTATGGAATACTACAAGATTTATTTTAACGATAAAATAAATAATCGATAAAAATGAGAAAATAAATTGACGATAAAAAATAAAATTAAAAAAAAAACAAGACACGGCAATATTCTCGACTTTCACTTAAATTCTTATCAACAGTGTAAAATAAACATTAAAAAATGTTATTTTATTATTGAATTATCTATTACTAAATTGAAACATAAACAACATGATTTAGATGTCTAAATTGACGATTTCCTCATTTTTAATTAGCTTTTTGTCCTTCTGTCGATTCAAAAAAAACTCCAGCACTTCTGACGAAAAAAAATGTCATCAAACGTTCCTTTTACTCAGGTATGCTTCTTACAAGTCCAATTGGTTGCACCTGAAAGTCTTTTTACCCAGAACAATCTGCTCGAAGAGCAAAAAGTATCGAATGATTTTTTATCGAGCTACCGGTAAAACATGACACGTCAGGTCCAATCTCATCTGACGGGTTATGAGTTCTTCGCGAACATGGCGAACATCGGTCAAGAAAAGAGCGAGGGGTTGGGGTTTCGGGATGGAAACAGAGCAATTCCAGTGAACATTTGCCGTCTGACTTCGAAGCTTCGCAAGCAGCAGTGACGGTAGAAATGGTTTCGTACTCTCTCGGGGGTGAGGAAACTTTGTCCCCGCAGGATGAACGTGATGGTCGAACTGGGCAAAAACGTCCCTTCGCTATGTATGTGCTGATTCCATTCGTATATATATTCGTGTACATGGACATCCGACAGTACAACGCATCACACGTCCTATGACTTCCGGACAGATTTGTTCTCCAGTTTTGAGCGGAAGTTGGACGTGGCCACATAGAATTTTGGTTGGAAGTTGATCGGGCCCATATAGAATTTAAGTAACTTTGGTTTGGGTTTGTTTGGGTTGGCCAGTCTGTCCCAAACGAACCCAAACAAACCTGGACCTAATGTGTCTATTCCCACAATAAAGACTTTTCTGGTTTTCCTGATAAGGAAAAGTTTAAACACCCTTATTTTTATGAGGTATTTATCTTTTTTTTTCTGCTCACATATCTATCGCGATATTTCGACCTGACTCGTTGTCTTTTTCGAATACTTGCAACGAATGGTCACATCGGAGATGATGAAAGTGAATTCCCTCTTCGCTGATGGCTTTACCTCTATTTCCATTTTTCTTTTCGTTATTTCAGACAGTCATCGTGAAATACATCGCACTTTCGAAAAAATGTAGTATCTTTTTTGGTCGTAAGATTGAAAACTCGACCCAAGTCTCGTGTGCACTTTCGACAAAACTATTCCATTTGTTGTTTTATGAGAGCAGGGCTGGCCTTGCCGAGAACGACTTTATACCCTCACCCATGAATGATTCGGGAGATCGTTGCCGTTCGTGAATTTCGTGTGTGGAATCGAAATGAGATTCCGCTGGTTGCACTTGGCAAACTACGCGAATCGCATAGACGATGTTACATGTGTATATATATATATATTCATATGGAATTGGGAAATCGTGGCTATAATTTCTATCAACGTCTACCTACCTTCCAGAGACTGCAGTGTAGATATTGCGTTTTTCTCGAGAGTCTTTCAATATTCCAGACATTCCAAAATTATTCACATTCTGTTCGGATTAATTCTATTAGGCTAATGTGACGGCCAGAAAATCAGGGTTATTGAAAAAAATGTTTTACTAAGGAATAAGTAAGGTGATGGGAAAAATCGTACGGTAATGTATTTGTACCTATATTGACAAAATTGGATACCAAAGCACATTTAAAAATATTAATAACTAAATCGTTCAATTTATATATCAATAATTAAAATATAAAAAGTCAAATTTCAATTATAAAAATATTTAAAATTGAGGTCTGACCAAATAAAACTTTAAACATTTTCGTTCGTGTTTTCGAGAAAAAAAAACGAACATTATTTTCAACAATTAGTGAAAAAACAACATTGAGAGAAAAAAAGTAATTCGGGACTAAACTACTATTATCCTGCCCGAGGATATCAAATATCAAGTTAATCCATCAGACATCGAAAAATCTGGGCCAACGTATTATAAAACGCAGCTTCGAGAAAAACGGTTTTGAAGTTTCACTAACAGTTCAACCGTTGCAATCAGAAGTTGA
This sequence comes from Ophioninae sp. B BG-2022a, assembly GCA_030522765.1. Taxonomy (NCBI): domain Eukaryota; kingdom Metazoa; phylum Arthropoda; class Insecta; order Hymenoptera; family Ichneumonidae; species Ophioninae sp. B BG-2022a. The sequence goes on along the minus strand of JAPYZJ010001296.1, from coordinate 24,895 downwards.
TACCTTCAATCCGCGATTCCTGCACGACACGTTGTAGCTTCCTCTTCAATTTAAAGTTGCCTCGAGCAACAAACGATTTTTCAACTTTTCAGAGTAGTTTAACCTCTCAATAATCCGAATTTTTTTTTCTCCAGTTTGTCTTTTTTACTCGAGTGTTTGGCACGCAACGATTGCCACGTTTGCATCAGGCAATATGAAAAACGTGTATATCAGAGGGTGCATGAAAATCGTAGGCGATAAAAGTTGGAGGAAGAACAATGTGGGGAAAAAGGGAGAATCTTATGAGGACCGAAAAAGGTTAGGGAGGAAAGAAGAACGAGAAGGGACTCTGGAATGAGTGAAACTTCGTGAAGTTTCGTAGAAAGGCAAACAGGAAAAAGAGTTTAGGGCATCTAGTAAGCAGCAAAGAAGAGAACGTGAAAGCAAAAGAAAAAACGAATCTCGAAACAATTTCTCGTTTTTTTTGTGTCTGGTAGCATTTTTCGCCAGAGCCAACAATATTCTTCTTTGGGTGTTGGAAGAATACGAGGGCTTCTCCTTTAAAGCGAAGACTTAAAAAGTACTTGACTGTGTACATAGGTCTGTTGTTTTATTTTTCTCCTCGTCCTCTTTATTCCTCTTCTTTTTCTTTTTACCCTCCAATTGACAGTGCACAACCATCCAGACTGTATTTATACGTATATAGGGGGGAGTAGTAGATGTATATAGAACGCAAGTGTCGTGTGAACTTTGGGCAATTGCGGTTGCTCGAGTTACTTTTTTTTTGTCCTCCTCCCAATATTGGATCGTTGTTACAAGCTCGTCCAAACGAATCTACAAACTCCGATGCTCCGAGCTGCGCTTTACAATTGACGAAACATCAATAATCGATACGAAAAATTGTCCTCTTCATTTCTCATTCCAGAAGTCCCTGCAAGCTTGAAATTGGTTTCAAACAACTTTTTGTTGCGTACTTTTGTAACTCAGGGTCTTGAGTCTAATTGGTGGCGAAGATTTTCCTAGCTTTCTAAAAACCAATAGAGTCATTATGATTTTCCTGAAAGAACGGGTCAGAAAGTAATTATCGTTCTTTTGATTTTCCAGTTTATTCTGAAAACTTTTTTTTTGAGGTTATTCGACGCAAATAAAAAAAATAGTGCAATTTTGATTTGCGTACAGGACGTGTCGATTGGCTGAGTTTCTCTCAGGCTGATAGGTGTTTCACGTGGACGTGAAGGTGTTCACGAGGGACGAAACGAGTGCGTGTACGCGGAGTGAACAAATTGAGAAACGCAGTCATCCGCAGCCGTAATCCTGACTAAACGTATCGGTTCCACGGTTCTATAGCTTTCAAACGATCTCCGGGTTGTATACGAAGACACCTGCATTCCTGCACTTCCGGTATGCACACTCATCTTCCAGAGTGCTTTTAGGATTGCGCATGTCTACACTTCCGAAGCGAGAGGTGGACAGCCTTTGACAGTTCAACCGGCTCTGTGGAACTCCGAAAGACAACACCCAATACCTTGCCAAACAGTCTGTTTGACGAGACCGTGTACGGCGAAACTCGATACCTATTTGGGAGAGATCGTTGAAAAAGCATACATACATGCTACATGATACAATCTGTGATGCTTTGGGGTCAACGAATAGTCCAGGCACCTGTATCATTAGATAATATCTAGATATCTCTGAGTTGTAACTTTCCTCCAGTTTTATGGTGAAATCTGGAATAGATTACCACACGATTGACGTTTTCTGTGCAAAACATTTTGATGGAAGGATCCATTTATCAGCTCGTGTAAAAATGTATCTTCTAACGATTTCGAGGAAAAAATGTAGGCGTACACGCTTTTGTCAAACAGATTGTTTTTCTAATAGGATGTCGTAACGCTGGTCGAAAAGTGTTTTTTTACCAGTCCAGTCGACCAGTATTCGGATAAAACGAGACTAGCAATGATTTTCGTCGCTGCGAGGGTACACACGCGTTGGGAAATATGGCAGTGTCAAACGCGTCACCAGGTGGCCTTTGGCTAATATTTCATGCACGCGTGCTGTAAACCGCGAATAAAACAATGGTCCGTTCGTCCGATACCGGGAGCGAGCGCGTTACAAAATACGTAGAGAATAAAAAATTAAATAAAGCCTGACACAAAAGGATACAGGCTTCGCGTATGGGTAAACACGTTGAACGGAAAAGCCTGGATCCTCTCTTGAATAATACAAAACTAGGAGGCAGAATGAATTTTCTACCATTTATTTTTTTTCTCTTCTTTTTTCAATTCTTGACTAGTTTTAATCGCGATCACGCAGCTTCACGGAGTGAGGCTCTCGTGAGAATGGAGAGTGACAAAATTTTTTTGATAAATTAATGTAAACGACTTTTACGTGATATTAAAGTTCGTTGCGGACTACGATGGTGTGTACGAGCTTTTGTCGTGGTACTTCCAACCCGCATGACGTACGGTTTTTACCCGGAAGTGGGAAAGAGTTACAGGATGCCTCCCAGAAAATACCGTGTCCGAGGCTATTTTGTGAAAACGTTAGTGAACAAGAGAGAAACACAGAGAAAGTGAGGAAGGGGGGGAGGGCGTTGAAATATGTTGCTGAAAGTTTCGCTGCAGCCTCACGTTAAATTTATTACCTCTAATTTACCACCCTAGTGAGTTTTCCACTCCCTACGTTAGATCGGGAATGGACGGGACATTGATTGGCACAATTGCTCTACCATTTTGAGGTTCCTTGAACAGTAGTGACGAAAAGTTCGAAAATACGGTGGGAATATACTGAAACTGACAAAATGATGGTTTTTTCAATTTTGGACTCCTTTAAGGTTTTACTGCATAGAATATCGACGATAAGGTAGCATAAATGAGGCAATTGTCGATTTACGTGTTTAAATCATGATATAAATGTTTATCTTTAGATGTGACTATTTTTTGTTTTATTTAAAAGACAAAATCCTGATTTTGAATTTTACGGACTCATTAACACCCAGCCTCAAAATAGCTAATCTTTTTAGTATATAAAATGCAAAATCCCGATTCATTTAAAAATAAAAAAATTTTTATATACGAAATAAAAAATCCTGATTCTTTTAAAAATAGCCAATCTTTCCTTTATGTAAAATGCAAAATCCTAATGGACAGACTGACCCATAAAAAAACCGCTGAATAAAAAATCGCGAATTTCGTCATCCACAAAACTTATGAATTTGTAACCAGCATAAAAAAATAGGAAACAACTATTTTCCAATTTCATTTCGAACATCCCTGGTCTTCAGTTTCGCGAAACGTCATCCATGACTTTTTATTCATCCGTTAAGATTTTGTTTCTAATTTTGCCCGTCTTATAAACATTTCGTTGACTTTTACCTCGTTTTACGGATCAAGAATTTTTTTTTCTTTTCAAAAAACGTCTCGAACTTTTTTCCACCCGCGTAGCGATAAATTCCGATCCCCGTAGGTCGTCAATAACTTTGTCGTTTTTACCGAGGAGAGTGAGAAAGACCTCTGTCATTCGAAACAAAAAGTTACCTCGGTGCCTGAGTGTATACAGGCGAAAAAGGGAATACGAAACGCGTATACACAGTCGAAGTCAGCGAGCGTACAAATTCCCTGAGGACCCGACGGGCCCTTCGTCTTCGTGAACACGGGCTGTTAATCTCTTGGGCAACCGGGAGGAGGTTTGCCCCTGGATCGTTATAATCCTAGAGGCTATAGACTCTCACGGATGGAACGTTGCGCCGTTCCTCGTCGAGTTATAAGTTTCGCGCCCGTGACTGACTCCTCGAGCTCCTTTTCTTTCACCAGCTTCTGTCGCCACGAAATCCACGAGGAAAAAAAAACTTTTTTTTTTTCTTCATAAATTAGTCATTACGGATTAGCCGTGTAAGGTAACCCAAATGGGAGAATCCGCAAAGTGGAGTTTGGCAATTTGGAAAAGCATCGTCATTAAAAAAATATTGAGAAATAATTGCCATAATTTATGGGTAAATAAAAGGAAGGATATTTGGAATACTGCTGGTTATTTGGAATGGCAAAGTATCGCGGAAACTAGTAGCGTCATCTTAGTTTTCCGCCCATGGTTATTAAAAGAACGCTTCACTTAAAAAACAATAAAATATTGAGTGATTTTATTGTTAAATGCAAGTTGTATTCGTAGAATAATATATTTTATATACAATAAATTAATATTAACCTTTAGATTTTTTATTATTAATATTAAATTGTTGAATTGATTAAATTATTATTTTTAAATTGATTTATTTTTTAATTTATTATTGGTTAATATCCCTGTATTATTTTAATAATATTATTAAAATAATATATCTGTTTTCATTCAATATTATTATTTTTTCTTTTAGTATTGAACGTTTATTAATATTAAATATGTTATAAATTATTACCAATCTGAAAAACTGAAGAAAAATAAAAAACTAAAAATAACTTTGAGCTTTCCAGTCTTTTTTTGTAAAATTTGACATTTCCACGTTTTTTCGTTAATTGACAGCTGCATTAATTACATAAAAATCTCTGTCTATTAAAGTAACATTTGCACCATAGTTGAACTTTTTTTACTCGTGCAGCGGATTTTCTTTTTCCACGAGAAGAAGGTATCGCAGACGCCGACACAAAGAAGTCCCTTCGGTAAAATAAACAAAGTGGATGGAGGAGAGGGGAATGAAAAAGAATCGAGCTGCTAGTAAATCAGGGTTTCGCTGTTTTTTAAATCTTTATACGAAAGAGCAAAATTAAAGGTTGAAAGGCAAAATTAATGGTTGAAAGAAGATCGTACCTGGCCAGTAGTTTGTATCATAGAGGAAAGGCTACGTTTGCTGAAAGTACCATTCGGAGTCGCGTTGTTTGATAAATTTATCGGCTTCGGTTTCGATCAGAATTGGTCGAGGTGAGGAAAAGGATGGATGCACAGCTGTAGAACGAAGGAAGAAGCGGATGGTTAGGATTGAATCGAAAGCTTCGATAGCTGTATTGGTGAGCTTGGTGTGACGTCAAAATCGTTTAAGTCTAGAGTTACGAGTTCACGGTGCGCCTCTTTCTCTCACGAGCGTACTCCACAAGGGCTGATAACTAACTCGGAGCTTTCACGTTGCCGTGCAAGATCCGCGAACTTGGTGAAATTCTGTTACCCCCTGTACGTATATTGATGAAACGCTCCTGTACGTCGTCGCCTATACGTTAAATTGATTTCAAATCGAATCTCTCACAGTGCGAAGAAAATTTAAAAGGAATACGAAATAACTGTGAGATTGTCACTTTTCTATTGGAATCAGCCTAGAATCAACATTTACGAAATAAATTTTTTTTAAATATGAAGAAATCTGTTAGCATAGAATCAATATTTACGAAATAAGTAAATTAAGGCATTTAAAAATCTGTTAACCCAAACATGATCTTTGAATCAATCAGCAATCAGCATAGAATCAACATTTAGGAAATAAATTTTCAAAAACATTAAGAAATCTGTTACGATAGAATGAAGTGAAATCTGTTAGCATAGAATCAACATTTACGAAATAAATAAATAAAAACATTTAAAAATCTCTTAACCCAAACATAATCTTTTAATCAATCAGGAATCAGCATAGAATCAACATTTAGGAAATAAATTTTCAAAAACATTAAGAAATCTGTTACTATAGAATCGAGTCAAATCTGTTAGCATAGAATCAACATTTACGAAATAAATGAATAAAAATATTTAAAAATCTCTTAACCCAAACATAATCTTTTTTTCGCATTAAAAATCGACTTTTTTTCGTTAAATGATATCCCAGCACGAATTAATAAAAATCCAAGATTCTGAAATGAAATCGACCCAAGATGACATATTTTATGCTCAATGTCTTTAAACTGCATTGAGAGAAAAAAGCGAGCCGTATGGTTCGACGAATGCGAGGGATATGATGCGAAAACGATCGAATAAAAGTTCGACCGAAAGTTTCGGCGGAGTATGAGACTCGCCGTCTCGACGGTTCCCTCGCCGGCGAAAGAACGCCGAATGAGATGGAAGTGGATGGGGATTGAAAGGATTGTCGAATGTAAAGCGAAGTTCCTTAAACACTAGTGAGGACCGAGACGAGCGAAAATCGTACGGAAAACAGTCTAAGCGAAGAATATACATATATATATATATAGTGGATTCTGGAATGTCCTCAATTTAACGTGACGTTGTTGGTCGTTAAAACTTTTCTGATATAAATAGCTAACCAGCAAATTCATCAGTTGATTCCCAAAGTTCTCTTTAACCCAACATCCACATCTAGTGAAACTCCAATTTTTGACAATCTCGGTTTTTTCTACTCCCCATTATTTCTACTTACATCGACATTCCGAGACAAAAACATAACCTCAAACGAAAACTGCAAAAATACCGAAAACTAACCAAAAATAATCTTGCAAAAAGTGCACGGTTATCCTAAAAAAGCATCGAAAATTTTCAAAGATTTAGAATAATAATAAAAAAACAAATAAAAAGCTTAAAGGTTGAACGATATCTTATGGAAATCATGGTGAGTTGTTTCTGACAATAGACATATCCGTAAGTGTGAGTTTTGGAAAAGAATAATATTTTCTATAAAAAGAACTAAAGAAAAAAATTGACTAAAAAGAAAATGGGGGTTTTACAGTAAATATTAAAATGGAAGATTGCAGCTTTAAATATAGCTGATACGAGTAACTATTCTGCTAATTATAGCACGAGAAGGGTGTCCTTTAAACGACACAATGAGCCAGAAGTGAGCGACCCTTCAGCATGGAGTGAACGTACTTTTTAACGTTCATGTACAGGGATGGGGATGGTGTCGTCACTTAAGAGTTACCATAACGGAGTTTGAGTCAAGAGGGTCGACTTTGCTGGAAAGTCGAAGAGGAGTCGATAAGGTTGACAGTTGTTAGGTCGCCACATCTATGTATCGTTCACACGCACGATTGGTGTACGAGCACATAAGAATGATTTGTACTGGAGCACCCTCCATACTTCGAGAAAAAAAAATAAAATTAAAAAAAAAGAAAGAAAAAACGTCGAAGATAAGAAAAGGGCTAGGTGTAGCGCGATAAAACGTGCTCTCGCTTCGCTTCTCACCTTCATCCCTTCCGGCCTTGTGCTTCCGTCATTTTCCCCTGCCCCTCGCCGTTTTGACACCCTTCCAACCCTTGCATCCGCACCGGGAAAAAAGTACGATAAGGGCGCCTGGAGAACATTTAACGAGGGTGTGCGATCACACGAGAAAAGAAAAAAAGGAAAGTGGTGTATCCTTGTGTCTTCATCGAGACATTGTTACGTAATTTTGTTTATTTTTTTTAAATAATTATTTTGACGAATCGAAACGATGATCGAGTTGAGACTTTTATTAAAAAAGGGCAATCTCTTTCGATGGATGCAAACCACAATTTGAAATGGTGAATTTGAAATGCTAATTTTTTTAGATTAATTTTTAATCGATTGAGTTACGATAATTTTTTGTTAATATTGAGGTATTGTTGAAGTGAATTAATTTGAGTTTGTTTGGGTTAATTTTAAGATATTCTCGACTCGAGTTATTCTTGAGTTAATCTTTCGATATTGTTGGCTCGAATTATTTTTGAGGTGACTGTGAAATATTATTGACTTAAATTAATCTTGAGATATTATTGATTTGGATTATTCTTGGGTTAATCTTGAGATATTGTTGACTTGGATCATGCTCGGGTTAATCTTGAGATATCGTTGAATTGAATTAATTTTGAGATATTGAATATTCAATACAGATTGGATGAGCAGAAAACCCGTCCATTCTCATCGATATTCCTTCTTGCTTTTGTGTCAGTGGGAAACGCACGAGTTTCATTGGTTCGGGAGAAGCTCAATAGGCTACAAATTCGTGCATTCATGCTCTCTTCGTATGAAAGTTTCTTGTACTCCATACGTTTTCGTTCAACCCGGTCGATACCTCTGTAAGGATACTCCCTGAGATGCACATTGTACATACGAGGACTTCAATCCGTACTTACGTACGAGGGCTTCCATCTCAAATTTTCACAAAGAGTGAAAAACACTTTTACTACGACTTGCCTATTCTTTAATGAGAGGCAATTTCTTTATTTTCTTTTATTTTATTTTTCTTTTCAATTCAATTCTTTTATTTTTATTCTTTTATTATTTTTATTTTCTTTTTCTTTTCAATTCAATTCTTTTATTTTTATTCTTTTATTTTTCTTTTTATTTCAATTTGCAATTCTTTTATTTTTATTTTTGAGATTATTGAAAGGGAGATTTGTTTGGGTTTTTCGATTTACTAGAGGGGTGAAGACTGATTTTTCGAAGCTCAGGATGACATATATTCGTTTAGTTCTATTTTAGATATATTTAATTCGCGCACACTTTCCCCACACGACTGTATACAAGATTGGCTACGGTGAACAAGAACGGATTAGCGGAGACCGTGAAATATTTCCCTCGGGTGAATATATCCCTTGGTAACGTGAAAAGAGACGCAAGGGTGAGGATTATCACCCGTATTATACCATCATGCAGGCATTAAATTATCCATTCCACACACGAGCCTCGTCAAGGCTCAAGTGTGGACTCTCATCCTCCAGAAGAGAGGCACATTCTTGTCTTTTCACCCCCTGAACCATACAAGCCTTCAGCGATTATAATTATAACACTCCGTTGGCTTGCAACGCGGTTCATCTTTTTCTTATCATCTCACAAGGGAACGTTCGTGAGCGTCTCGAGAGTTGACAAACAAGAATTCTATTTATATTATAAAATACTTTTTGCTGAAGGTTTTAATAAATTATCAAAATTAGACCAAGTCTTGTTACAAAATATCGACCAAAAATAATGACCAATTTGGGTTTGTACGTGGTGAATCCTACATGGTAAAACGAAAACCCAAGATCCTCGTATTTCTGATATCGAGTCCAGTCGACCGAAAAATTGAGTACCGATAACAAGGCTACAAAATAGCAACCCAACCGTGCATCTTCACCGATACGAAACTCACCCCAGCGTTCATACTAGTTTCGACCACAAGGGATTTCGGGAAAAGAATTTTGTTTGGGTTTTGTTTGGATTTGGCAAAGTATCGCGAAAACTAGTAACGCTATCATAATTTTACACCTATGAAATATTGGAAGAAAGCTTCACTTAAAAAACAATAAAATATTGAGTGATTTTATTGTTAAATGCAAGTTGTATTCGTACGATAATATATTTTATATACAATAAATTAATAGATTTACTATATTTTTTAAATAGATTTTTTAATTAATAGATTTACTATATTTTTATTTAAACTTTAGATTTTTTATAATTAATTTTTAATTGTTGAATCGATTGAGTTATTGTTATTAAATTGATTTATTTTTCAACCTATTGTTGGTTAATATCCCTGTATTATTTGAATAATATTATTAAAATAATATATCTGTTTATATTTCAATATTATTATTTTTCCTTTTAGTATTGAACGTTTATTAATATTAAATATGTTATAAATTACTACCAATCTGAAACACTGAAGAACAATAAAAAACTAAAAATAACTTTGAACTTTCCAGTCTTTTGTGTAAACTTTGACATTTACACATTTTTTTGTTATTATATAATTGACAGCTGCCATAATTACAAAAAATACTAGTTTCGACCACAAGAGATTTCTGGAAAAGAATTTTCTCGAACGTGGATTGGGTTAACATTCGAATTCCGGAGAGTTTCGCGTTACCCCTCCAAGTACTGGTCATCCCAGCGCGACTAAAGTCGATTGGCCAAACCAACCAACTCCTGAGCAATGTCATTCTCATTTGCTCGGCTACGAATTCGCAAATGGGTAATTTAGTAATAGGATCTTGGCCAAACGCCAGAAGGCCCAACACACACACCATGAGGTCTACAGGGTGATACAGAAAATGGGATTATGGCTATGTCCTCCGCGATTACACGGTCGCCTGGCCATCTCGTTGAACAGCTTTATTACGTAGTACTACGACCACAGACGTGCCTACCTTGGTCTAACTATTTATATCCATTTTAGCCTCTTCCCAATTACATTCTTCATCGTAATGATACCAAAATATTACCATTCATGGTTCGTAACCTTTTTATGACTTTCAGACTAAATATAGGGTGATATTCAACGTGATAACGTAGATAAGTACTAAAGATGGTAGGTTTTGATAAGGGATTGTTATTTCCGAAATTTGCACTTTTTGGAGGAAAAAAAACTTTCAGTGATGAAGGACCCATACTGTATTATATTTATCTACTTATCACGGTACCTGTTTGAGAATACAAAATAGAAAAACTTTTCGGTCCGAGAATGACTGGATTTTGATTTTTTGAGCTTTGAACAAAAACTTGATTTTCATAATTGAATGTCAATTTTTTATCAGATTAATTTCCGTAATATAAAGTGGAGAATAATTCGCCTCGCTATTTAACCGTTTTTTTTTAATTCTCAATCCTAATCCATCAAATTCTTAATTCATCTTTAAAAAATCTGCTTTAAACAATTTTAGCTTTCTTTTTCGCACTCATTCGTCACGAAGCTTTTACTTAGGTAAAACATATTTCACCTTGAAGGGTATTTGCATCCCTTGGGTTTTACCACGAAAAAAAAAAATACAACGTAACGGTAGTTCTGAAACTCACGAACATGAGGTACAACAAAACCAAGCCGGCATACCGACGTTCCTTTTTAGTGTAAAAAAAAAATGTACGCCACGAAATATTGCGAACGGTAGAGCGATTACATAATTGGATCGCAGTAGGGGAGTCTCTCGCAACCCTGGTTCTGAATCGGATTAAAGAGGCGTTACGAGGACGTTAAAAAAAATGTCCGACGCCAGGACTGCGAGACTTCCAAGTGAACCTTTCCAGGCCCTGAAGTTGGAGGGGAGGGGGAAGGGGACGTTATATACGCGACGTGTAATTGCTCGGTTGGATTAAGAAGTGATTTCGAGGAGACGACGAAGTGGCTTGGCTAACACATTAGCCTGGTACCTATATATCGCTTATTTCCTTCGCAACCTCAAATTCCCCCTCTTTTTATGCACAACCTCCGGGAATGATATCTCTATGAATATTCATTCGTGTACTACGATATCACGTTACGTACGTAATACCTTCGAGAACACAGAAACCGACCGAGCAGTCTGGTGCGTGATAGGGCAGACTTTGTCTCGATCCTGTTGTAAATGTTCCGACTTCCAACTCATCACGAACTTCCGCTCGAATACACGTTCAATTTCAATGTTGCCATTCAAAATTCAATTCTTGTCTTTGTATTCGTTTCGACAGTTTTTGCGATTCGCAACCTCGAGATGAATGCTATAGAAATTTATCGTTTAGGGTAGAGAAATGATGGTGGAAGAAATAGTGAATTTTGGGAATTATTAAATTCTTAAAATAAATACTACGATAATACGAAATTTAATAATACCAAACGATAGGATAATTCATCAAAATTTATTTTGCTAGAAAGTATTAATATCGAATTATATTGACGTTTAGATAAATATTGGGTTGGATTGATTGAAACATTTTTATGAATATTGAATTTTTCGTAACTTTTTATTAACTAAATCGAGTAAAGTTTGTATCGTTTGAAAGACTTAACTTTCGATTTTTATTTGATTATAATCGAAACGTAAAAGTGATTGTTAGACTCAAATGAAATTTGAAAGTTTCCTTTTCTAACGATACAAAATTTACTCGATTTAGGAAATTGATGATGAGTTCGTAAAATAATTTAATCACATTTATTTTACTAATTGAGTTTGCCCCATGCTTATACAAAAAATAAATCAAAATTCTTCGAGAAAGGAATCGAGAAGTTGTCTGAAAAATGGCGAAATCTTATTGATCAAAAATGAGAATTGCTTCATTTAATAAAAATGAGAATTGCTGCATTGAATCAAAAAATCGAGTTTTCTTTCGTTACAAATAACCGACCCTATTTTCCGACTGATGACCCAGTTATTGTTTTTGACATAATTTTGAGATTTTCGGCCTACAATATTGCACAATCGATCTGGATTTTTCGATTTTTTCCACGATTGTTGAATTTTCCCCAAATTGAATATTTTTGATTTTACGAAGATCCCAATGCAGAGGAACCATACGTTGGACGATTTAGGGTGGAAAACTCCATGTTTATTACGAGACTCTGATACCTTCTGAAGAGTTGCCATATAGTTATTTACAAAGGAATATATTCTGTCAAATATATACATATATGTTTCGTATAGAAGGCGCAATCCCCAGCCGCTAAAGTTTTCCAGTTCTGAAACGAGCAAGAGTGAATGCAAATTCGTTATGCGTCGCTTGATCCAAACACTCGCATCACTGTAGCCCACATACGTGCAAATACATTTAGAAACGTCTATCACGAACAGTGAACACGCGAGACCAACATTTTCCTATTCAGCCTCGCAATGTCAGCGCATTTTATTGTTTTCCATTCAGTGAATATGCGATATAACATTTGGTTTTCGTAATTCAACACTCGCCCCAGGCAGTCATGACGATATGATTTTTTTTTTTCATGATTCTGTGCGATGACCGTTTTTTCTGCCTTTTGAACCGACCGAAAGAATCTCTGTTTTACGAGCAGAAACATATGAAAATTTACAATGCCATCAATAAATTAGAATTTCAAATAAAACTCCCATTAAATCGCCAAATAAAAAAATCACCATGAAAGCCGAGATGGATGCTGGAAATGTCAGTAAAATATTCGAATTGTCACCGTAAAAAAAATTTATTTTGTACTTTTTTAAAATCCATTTTGAAGGTGGACTTTTTTTCCGAAAATCAAAGCCAGAACAAGCAGTAAAATTTTTAAATATTTTCTTTCCCATTATTTATTTTTGCTCACAAATTATTTATATATTTCTTACCAAAAGAAAACTAGAAACTCGACGGTCAAATTTCTGTTTTTTTTTTCTTCATTTCGACACTAGTTTTCCCAAAGCTGCATTTTTTAAAAAACAGTAAAAAAAATGTAAGAAATTTTCTGTTATTTCAATTCTTTGGTTTGGTACAGTTTTCGAGATGGAAATTTCAAAAATTTAACTTTTTTTTCTACCGTCTGCGCAGGCCCTTAATAAATTTAAATAATCAATATCAGGAGTTGAAAAACATTTGTGATTAGTACATTCTATTTTTCGTCACTGTAAGACGTTCTTCATCAATTCAGACCTTATTTCATCTGAATAAAGATTTCGATAAAAAAAAAAGTGTTATTCAATGCAGTACTTGTTGCAAGAGCGTTTCCCTCCTTGTTTCTTCCGAGGTGTTCTAATTATTTCGGTTCGCGATTGGTCCGACCCTTGAGGATACAAACTCTACAATACGAGAGTAAACATACAAGGTTCTATGGCTTGTCTCAGGGGTAGCGGGCTTGTTAGTTTGTCGTCGAAGTGTCTTATGAATACTTGATGAAGTTACTTGAGTCGGTCCAGGACTTCGCGGATACCAGGCTTCGGCTAATAGAACGTTCGTTTGCTTCGTCTTTTGTCACTTGGGACGCAAATGTTAGACTAGATGGAAGTTCGAGTAACCGATTCAACCCATCAGCTATCATACGTTGAAAAAAAAAAATCAATTCGATTGGCAAAAAGCTTTCTACTTTGTTCAAAGTTTTCGTTCGAATTAATCGCTTTTTATGTAAAAATCAATTTTTTCTAGTATTCTAGTTGATCCAGGAAGAATTCAAAATATCCTAATGACTTTTACTCTCAAATCTCTTAATTTCATTTTTTAGGAAAACACATTTTTTCCTAGAGTTAGTAAATTCCCGAAAGAATTAAAAAAAAAATTATATCTTTTTTCTCGTCGATCAATAAATAATGAAAAAATCAAATTTAAATTTTGACAATCAGTTATATCCTTGTACATTAGTTGAATTTTCTTTTTCGATGTAATTGGCCTCTCAATTTTACTCTCAAATCTCTTAATTTCATTTTTTTTTCATTTTTAGAGAAACACATTTTTTCCTAGAGTTAGTAAACTCCCAATAGAATTATTAAACAAATTTTATAGCTTTTTTCTCGTCGATCAATAAATAATGAAAAAATCAAATTTAAATTTTGACAATCAGTTATATCGTTGTAATTATAATTTTACTTCGACTCTTCAATTTTGGAACTACATTAGTTGAATTTTCTCTTTCGATGTAATTTGCCTGTGGATGAACGATTGTTTTATTATTTTTTTTTTCAATTTCGCAGTATGAGGCCTCAATATTTGCGCGATCAATTAATCATCTATTAGCTTCGATTTGCCTTGTTCGAATGTGCCACGATAATACGTAAAACCGTACTACATAGACGGAAAATCGAATCGCGGTCGTCCCTTAACTCGTTCTCGTTATGAGCTGGGGCTGCCACGTCAGTACGGAAAGCAGACCTTATTATGAGGAAATTTGAAAGCCTCCCCTTGCCGAGAGATCGAATGTCGTCAATTCAACAGAAATATAGGTCTCCCTGGTCGTATTAATAAGGGATGTTGAAGTGGCGCGTTGATGGGTAGGTATAGAGGCTAGTAGAGACACAGGTTGAGCTTGTGTTGAAAACACGAATACGTATAACTGTATTGGCTATTTCTAGGCTTTATTGAGCCAATGGCTGTTCAAGCATCACGATTAATTAATCAATTCGTCGTTAAATTGTGCAAAATCGAAATCTGTAGAAATTGATGTTTCATGAACTGGCCCTGTTACGATGCTGACCAAATGTCAAGAAAAATGATCAGATATCCCTAATTGGAGGATCCCAAAGAAATATACCAGAAAATGGGATGTTAGGTGATTTCGGATATTAATTTTAGCGATCAACAATAGAGGCGACTGATCCACTTAATAATGATGAAACATTATAGTATATACCATGCAGTACACGTGTATTGTTTTTCACCACACTCTCCCCAATAGTTTTTGAGTTTCGTCGTGCACGCTCTTACCAGACAGTCTGTATTCTCTAAAACTAGAGAATACTCCGAATATTCTTTATTTTTTTTCGTTTAAATATTCAGTTCAGTGAAATAATCACTTGTCAATTAACATTTCCATCGATCTGATTAATGTTCTTCCTCCAAAGCTTTCGTTCTGCAAAAACAATTGGTAAACAACGAATTCATGGACTCCACAATAATCACGAATTTTCCTTTCGGGATTTACGGATCGTGATTACGTCAGCGTTTTCACGTTGAATACAGATGTACAAATAAATTTGCCGATACGTGTCCGACGCGATAATTAAAACAACCCACAAAAGCGAAAAACCTTTTGTGAGCTTTTATTTATATATATGTACAGAATTTGATCGAACGTTCGTTTGTTTACACAAAGTTTATTGGATTGGAGCGACGTTTCTCGACTATTATTAGATTATTTTCTACGATCAATACGACTCATTAAGAATTAATTAATTCATCGTTTCGACAGGCACATCAAAGTTTCAAAATAAACTCATTGCTTTTTATTAAAAAAAATGTTTTTAATGTTCTTATTAAAAAAAATTTCAATATTTTTATTTTAAAAATTTCAATATTTTTATTTAAAAAATTTCAATATTTTTATTTAAAAAATTTCAATATTTTTATATTAAAAAATTTCCATATTTTTATAAAAAAAAAATTTCAATATTATTATTTTTTAAAATTTAAATATTTTTATTAAAAAAAAATTTTTTTTTCTATTTTTTCGCAATTTGAGCAAATTTCCATTCCGCACCCTCCGTACACTGATTGCTTGAACGAGGAAGTTGCCATCGTGAAATACGTGGCTCTCACTTATGATTAATCGTCGTGCTGATACTGTTGGAAATTCCGAGCGTGTCACGAAGCGCTAATAAAAATACCGATACGAGTCTTTACGCAAGAACCAACGGCTTGCTAAATTCAAGTCACATCGGGTGAAACGTGGAAAAAAAAATTCGCTCGCTCGCCTCGAATGTGCGCAAACGCGAGGAAATTTACGTACAGTGAAAACCCGATTTCCTACCACTTGGAGCACCACTCGAAGCACCGATCGAAAGATTCGGCTTGAGATGTGACTTGGATGTTGTCGAGGGCTACCAAAGGTTAAAGTCAAGTAGTATACTCGATATTGAATATTAATTATTACCAATATTAAAAAATGAAAAGTAAAAAATTTACAATAAATATTCATTGTCTTATGATTATTATTATTATTATTATTAGTTTATTGTCAAGAGGTAATTTTATAATAATTTTATACTAATTCATTACTAATTTTATATTTTTTGCTGTGTTTTTATTAGTTTATTGTTAAATGTTAACTAACTATTTATTATTAATTAATTAGACCAGGCAACAAAAGTACTCTTTTCTTATTTTTCGATCATATATATATATATATATATATATATATATATATGTGATTCGTGATATTCAGGACAGAAACTGTACAGGATGTTCAATAAAATATTCGGGTCACGTCAAAATTTCGAGAAAACAATTTTTTTTATTTTTTACTTTTTGAAGATTTTTTTACAAAATTAGAATTTCTTTAGAAATATTCGATAGGTACTTTGGAAGGTTACGGAATTAAATTTACGGAATTGAAATTTGTCTATAAACAATCATCAGTTATTTTTTATATGGTATATCTACAAATTAAAAATTTAATTATGACTATTTTCGAACGAAATTTTTTTCTGTTTTAATCGTTGTAGTATAAAATCAGGATCTTACTGTACTTCGAATGCACGCAGAAGTACACATTTCCACATACATTGACACTTTCGTAACGAGTGCAATAAAAATGAAAAAAGATGGATTTTCCAAAGCGAGAAAATTTTTTGAGGGACGCACTTAGGCATTCTACGTTGCAACGTGAAACGGAATTTGCTCTTGATGCCTTAGATTTTCGCTGCGTCCAATGGAAATATCTTTTGATCAGACCTTGACGAGTCTTCGTTGCGGCTCTGATACATGGTGGATCGTAAATTAGTTAGCGTGTCGAGAAACATATTTAGTGCAACTTCGCATGACATTCCTCGTCAATTCGACCCATTTTCATTCCCTTGTATTCCACGAACTATCACACGGTTATTCCAACTGGTACAATTGTGCATTGAGGTTTGCCTAATTTCTTCAAACGGTTTTTCAGAATTTATTATGGATTTTTTTGTAAAATTTAATTTTTTCAAAATATTCAGCTCATTATCACAATCGCAGAAAATTTATGACAATTGAATATAATTCCAAAAGGAAATATTGATTTTTTAAATCACTTAAAAATAACTTCATTAGCACTATTAAAAATATTCTTTTTTTTTTTCAATTTTTATTTTCTCAGCGATCACGTCACTTTTCATAAGTTAATCTAGCAAAACGTTGATCGCAATTAAAGCTCGATTTATTATCGTAATTGAAATCGGAGTGGGCCACGCGTCGATGAATGTGGAGACCCCACCAATACTCGTCTAAGATGGCACCTATATACGAATGTCTGAAGGTTTATCGTGATCCTGGAGTCGAGGTAGCATATCACTGAGATTCCCGTCTTCATCGTACATATAGTTGCACGATTTCCGGGACATTAATATCGCGTGATATGAATTTCCCGATTACCACATTCAGATTCATCATCATTTATAGTTAATATCCGCAGGGATTCAAAGAAGAAATCAAGTTTTTTTCAGGCCAGTATTATTAATAGTAGAGGTGATTCGATCACTTATTAATTAAGAAAGCATCACAATTTATACTATATAAAATTTGTGTATTTTTTTTCAACACTGTTTACACAATATTTTTCTAGTTTCATCGTACACGATTTTACCCGACAGAGTGAATACCACAAAACTACAGAATACTCGAAATATTTTTTTATTGACTGTTCAGCTTCTCACGTTACTGTATTTTATAATACTACAAAATAATATCAATACTAATTTTTTAGTTTTTACGATTTATGACACGTTTTGCACTTTTTGTTTAATTCCCTAGCCCTAGTACTTTTTTTACTTTCGTCGTACACGTTCTTGCCAGACAGACTGTATTCTACAAAACTGGAGGATGGATTATTTGATAGAACTAGACAATATTTTTAACATTCAAATTTTTATTTTCAGGTTTTAGGAGATTCCCCTCTAGGGTTTTCTTTTTTAGTGTCTTTTTTCAATATTTTTGTATTTTTTGTTATCTCCGTCCGAAAATTATTAAGAGGGAAGTGCAAGCAATTTTTTTGTTTTTTTCGGGTTGGATCATGACTCATCGGTTTGCCATTCATCCATGGAATTGGGAGCGGATTCCGCGGTTATTTCAGTGATCCGAGGGGGTCGATAAATAAATCGCTCGTTTACGCGTTCAGCTTGATAAAGATTTTTTGTAAATTTTCGGAATCGGGTCACCGGAGAGGGGGATTAGTTCGACGAATCTGAAAATCCTGATGGGTATATTTTCATTATACGTTGGCTTTGCAACATCTAACGAATGTACGATATCATCGCAACGTGCGCAGCATCGAGACTTCTCACGAAAATTCTAACGCGAAAGAACGTGATGAAACTTGTAATTTGCGAATGATTAATAAATTCCAGTCGTCTATACAAGGATGCAAAACCTGGCTGAGAAAGTTCGACGCAAAAACGGGTCACCTCTTCGAATGTAGTTCTACCCTTAATCATTGGCAACTTTTCTAGTTATAGCTTCGGAAAGCGTAATAACGCTGCGGCTTTCGCAAACTTGACACTGCGATAAGAGGATGTTGAAATCATCCGGAAACTTTTCGAGAAGGTTACCGAGTCCGATTTAATTGACTTTTGTCATCTACGCTGTGATTTTTTAGTTTCCAGAAACTCAGGGAGAAATCCCGAAAAATAACAAGGCATCAGTTGTTTTTTAGATAACTGTGTTTTTGAATTTTCAAATGAATTCTAAACATTCGAAAATTCTAGAATTTTTCACAAACGGTTTTTTATCGCGTTATTGTGTAGCTTTTAGTTTCGAATTTAATAACTAACAGCTTGTTTCATGATTTTCGAAAAATTTGTGCTTTTTTAAAATGGGAATTTAATAATAATAAGAATTTTACAGTAATCATATTTTCAGTTCAACGGATTTTTTTTCGTTTTTTTTTTTATATAACTAGATGATTTTTTAAATGTAAATCATTATTTATTAATAACGAATGGTCAAATTTATTTTTCATTTCAAATATCGAACTTTGATTCTGCCATTCTTTCTTTTTTTACCATTTTCTGGGATTTCCTTTTTTTTACAAACAAATTATTTATTTACATCATTCAATGAAGGAAACTTCAATAATAATTTGAAGCGTAATTATGCCAAAAAAACGTCATGAAATTCGATCTCTTTGGGTTGTATATTGATATTGCTATCATTTCACAAATTCGCCGATGGTGAATTTTCTGTTTTCTCTGTACCGAGTATATCTGCTCGACACCAAAAACCAGTCAAGCCCGGCTTCATAACGTGGTAATTAATTTTTTTTTCAATTACAGCAAGCATCATATTACGAGGTAAATTATTTTTGCTTCTCCCGCTCGTTCTCAAATATTTTTCTCCCGTTTTTCTTTTTTTTACTTCAGCTGGGTAAAGCCGCGTCAGAGGCAACTACCCTCGACACGACCGCAACCTTTTCACTCTTCGCTTTCACGCAACGTGCCAAACGTGACGTCGTTATTTCTCAAAAAAAAAAAAAAATATCAAATTTGAGCTATCGAATAGACGATCCAATTGTATTAATTGGGAGTTGATGATTCGAAGTTTTTGTGTCATCAAAATCATCATTGTGAAACAAGGAAAAAATTTTTTAATTTCTCTATTTTTTTCACTGAAATCGTAAGTAAAATTTTTCAATAATTGTTCAAATTTTTATTGTGATAACCTAGAATTCAAATCTGAAAAAAATATTTCGCCAAATAATGGATCTAAGGAAACAATAAAATGAGACACGAAATTTCATTGCGTCGGATGGGAACTTCAAGTCCACGAAAAAGTGCAATAATTTTGCTTTGACGATTCGACGTTTTTGCGTCGCCAAAAAAAAAGGACTCGTTTTCCTCCACGAACTAGGGGACATTTCCACGTCTTTTTTCAAAAGCCAAATGGTCTTTTCCAGTCGGTAATTGAATGAAAAAGGCCGAGACTCTCATGGCTGTACAGTGCACTAAACTACTGCTCCATTCTCCAGCCATTGCTTGCGTGTTATGTCGAAAAGTGAACAAGAGGGCAATAGTCATACGGGAGAGCTTTAATTAAATTTCATGGATTGCTTCCGGGTTATACCAGCGAGAAAATGAACGGGAGAGAAAGAGAGAGAGAGAGGAAAAGAGAGGGTGGGAGTAGAAGAGCTTTTCGGTCGATGTCTCGACGAGTACGAGCGGAGCAAGCGCCCACGATTTTCCCGCGTGTTATGGGGAAAACGCCCGTTATAGTGTATCCACGAGAGCACCAGGGATATCGTCGAATGAGCGACGATAATTTGTTTTTTCCATCACGAGATTTCCAGCCGGTTGCCTCCAATTTCCATCGACTGTAAGCACCCTACGCACGTGTAAACCCTCGTACCTTCGAATTTCCATTTTTCACACGCGAAGACAATTTTAAAAATTATTTATTTTTTAAAAATGCATGATCAAGAATTGTTTCGGTTTTTTGAGAAAAGGACGCTCGAATGTGAAGACGAGGACGCGAAGACACTTAATTCGTGGTACTTTTCTTCATTTAGTGCCTTTTGTTAATAAAAAAAAAGAAAACGTTTTTTACTTTAGATATTTTTCCTTTTTTTTTATTTTTTTTTTCTGTGGATCGCGATTTTCTCAAAACTCTCTTTCGAAAACGATATAAAGGATTTTTTCGGAAATTAAATTTTGAAATTTAGTAAATTAGTTCGTAAGTATCATTACGAAATATTTTTCAACCTTTTTATTCAAGAGACCCGTACTATTTCACAGTGAGTTTGGGGGTCACCTAATTATCGTTGAATTCTTTCAAAATCAACTTTTTTCAATAACCCCAATTTTTTGGTCGCCAAAGTAGCTCAACCCTTGAAAACAGCTACGGCTACAACGGAAGTTAATTTGGATTATCAAAGTGCAAAAAGAAAGTGATAAAACGTGATTCAATCGTGAAGCGGAAAAACAAAAATCCCTCGAGGCTTTGCGTGAGCAACCACGCAATGAAGAACCAAATAAAAATCCAACTTCGACTATTCCGAATCCTCAAATGTGAAAAAGTGCAAAAGAGTATAAACAAAAGAAGCTTGCGTTTTTAAAGCAAGAGGAGGAAAAGTTTCGTACGTTTAAAAACTGTAACTGCAAGCTCGGTCGTTTATTCAAATCGTCGAGGGTTTTCTTCCCCCTTCATTTTTCCAACCGCGCGGACGAGATGAAACTTTCTTTTACAACGCGAAAGAAGTAGCATTCGTGCGTCACTTACCGAATTTCTAATTCACTCTTCGGTCTCTTCATAAACGTTATAAAGCATCAGCTTTTTCCTCATAGTATAAAAAATTCTCCTTTAAGGGGGGAAACCATGAGGTCGAAATTTT
Organism: Ophioninae sp. B BG-2022a; assembly: GCA_030522765.1. NCBI lineage: Eukaryota > Metazoa > Arthropoda > Insecta > Hymenoptera > Ichneumonidae > Ophioninae sp. B BG-2022a. Next base: position 3,366 of record JAPYZJ010001296.1, on the reverse strand, counting down.
GCTGTTTTTCATGATTTTTTTTAACCAAGAAGGAATAATCACAAATTGTTTAAACTTGGAGGATATTTTAATTATGTTTTCAAATACACTGTAAAATTTTTTCAAACGATTTTGGGCATGACGAACATCGACATAACCTTACAAATTTTCGAAATTCGTTTTCTCGGCGTCGATTAAATTTACAGCGAAAAATCGAGCATCAGTCTTTGTAGAATTCATAGAGACATAAATAAATGCTTGAATTTTACGATTAAAATGTTTCGTCCTTGAGAAATTGCGATTTAAAAATTTCGACTATTTCTCTCGCACTCGTGTGTCACGTGATACGTCTTCGACATGTCCTTAAGGGCCCACTGTCCTTCGTTTGTTTTCGGGAGTTTTTATCTCTTCGGTCACCCATCTTTTTTTTTTGCGTTGCGTCTATCGCTTTAACGTACCTTCGGTATTGTCCACAGTAAGAAACTAACGAGAGGCAAAAATTCGCAAGCTTTCTCGAGGGTTGAATCTTCAGCAATAAAAGAAAAGACTTTGGCGAACGCGGAGGGGTGAACGGGCCAATAAAACGTATTACGAGAATTCACGCTATCCAGATGTTTCCTTGGCGCAGGTTGAGAAGAAATAAAGAGGGAAAGAGAGGCTATCTCGTGTATACAGATATACGTGTATCCACACGCTCGTGTACCAATACAAGCGCAGATCGACCGTTCTATCTCCACTTCGATGGACCTCGAATCCCGGCCTTAATCTCCGACCTAGCGTTTACAAAGCGTCACTTATGCTCATATGTACGTGTGTTTCTTCACGTGTATGAGTATTCAAAGTTTCGCACCGGATATACGGTACTTTCTGTGGCAGAAGGCCAAAAAATCGATCTTACAAAATTAAGCATAATTTCCTATGAGTTATTCCCCCGAGTTCCGAAATTACGTTTTATCAGTCGTAGCAATGCAGTCGTAGAAAAGGCTTCGAGCAAACGTCAAAAATACAGCTGTAAGGCGATGTTGAATTCTGTCTGGTAAGAGCGTGCACGGTGAAATAAAAAATCTATTGGGGAGAAAGCGTTGGAAAAAAATAGAATCACTCCGCGTGGTATAAATCTTGAATGCTAACCATCGCCAGCTGTATATTGCCACCAAAAACATGAATATCCAGATCATTTCCTCGTTTTATAGAAAACAGTCTGTCCGACAAGAACGTGTACGCCGGAACTAAAAAACTATTGACTGAAACATGTCGAAAAAAAACACACACATAGTACACGATGTAGCCAATGATGCTTTTTTTTATTGATATCGTGATTTAATAATTTCTACTATTAATAATTTTTTGACATCTCCGAGGAATTTTCTCTATTAAAATTAACATCGTTTCTCAATAATTAAAATTGGTTATTACGAACTGCGGATTGTGGTTGGATACAAAATAGCTCGTATATTTAAAGCAGCAACTTTTTCTTTTTTTCCGAACGACCAAAAGATTTTTATCTCCCAGACATACCTAGAGGTTTCGAGCGTAACACGAGCACATTTCCGCGGTGTCAATCGCGATCGCGCAGTTCCAAAGTCGTAAACGAGTACCGCAATCGATCCTCGCGCTCCTTCAAGATCCTCTCCGTATACGATAATGGCTACATACATATGTAGGTATGTATATATTGCCTCGGAATTCCGTGTTTTCGTACATATTCCGAGGACTCTCGAATAGCTTTGTACCATTCTCGTCGTTTTCTCATGCCTCGCCTGCGCCCTCAAATGACACGTGAAATCTCGGTAAGCCCACACAGACGTAATGTAGGGGAAGAGAACCCAATTTCGAATAGTTTCCTAATATCGAGTAGTCTTTTTCATCTCCTTCGAGGAAGTCGAATTAGAGCTTTGGTTGGGTCCATATAAAATTTCTCAAACTTTATTAGGGTCCTAATTGGGCATCTTCATGTGGGCCCTCAGTGACCAATTTTGCTACTAACGGTCATGTGAGACGGAATAATGAGGGTTTTCAAACTTGCTGAACGACGCCATCTTGGAAACCATGATTTGCATTATTTAAATGTTTTTATTTATGCAAATCATTATTGGTGACTATTGGAGGTCGTTTCCTATCGAAAACGACAACTTACGTGTTCAGGCATCGTTGCTTGTTCGTGATTGTTTTTGGTGAATAACAACACTATAATTATGCCTCAGTTATCGTATTCACCGGACTTAGCCCTTGCGATTTTTTTTCTTTTCCCAAAATTGAAAAAGCCTTGACAGGACATTCGCCAAAATTGAGGAAATTAATACCGAATCGTTGGGAGAATTCTGGCCATACAAAAAAGCACATATCAGAAATCCTTCAAGAATTGAAAAAAGCGCTGGAACGAGTCTAATATATCTGAGAGGGGACAAAATACATATGGATTATTAGGGGAAGGGGACAAAATACATATGGATTATTAGATAAATATTTTTCGAGAAAAATAAAAAATCAGCTTGTTTTTTGGAAAAACCTCTTATACAATGCTCATCCCCTAATGTAACCATGATCACCCTCTGCTCCAAGACCTACCAGGCCAAGGCGAGAGAAAAGTGATTGTTGAAGCAGCACAGTCAATATCTCGTAATATCAACGATCCTTGAGACAACGCTGAGTGTACACAGCTCTCGCAATACACGACTACTCATATGAAATAAACCAAAAAAAAAAACAATACGAAATTCCAGTTCTCGAATTTCAATTCTCACTGGAATTTCGTTCGCAAGATCATACGAAACGTTCGAGAAATCGTTTCTTCGAAGTAACGAAGCGTTTGTTCATGCGTGAGGTGTATTGTTTAAATAACTGTAGCAATTCGTCGTATCGATTGTTGAAGTATTGATAAAAAGAAAAATTTGAAAAAAAAAAGTAAACGAGGCTTTCTTGCCCTGAGCATTCGTGAATGCTTCGTATCGCCGGAGAGAAATATTTGAAAAGTTTCATAACGATTCGCGTATTCTCACTCTTCTCCAACCGGCTGATAGAGAGAGTGACGTCGATATGCTACTCGAAGCGAGGAGGAAAAAAATCCGAGAGGTAACCCAGACGCCTTCGGTCTTTCTTCGATCGCTCTACGAGCGCGTATTTGCGTTTCTCCGTCGCTGATGTAAAAGGATATCATTCATGTACTATATATACATTATATAGTATATATATACATATATATACAGGGTTACTGGTAACTCGACGTATTCCTTGCAGGACATCACAGTAGAGTTAAAATGCAGCAAATTAAGCCGCCAAATATTCTGTCGAAGTTCAGTAGTTTTTGAGTTATTTAGATTTTTAGTTTATTCGTGAAAAATCCCAGATTGACTCATTTGAAGACAATTTAAAAAAGATTTTCGGCGC